>JAODLL010004682.1:560-33922 GCA_026546735.1 Forbesichthys agassizii | reverse complement strand
GAGAGAGAGAGAGAGAGAGAGAGAGAGAGAGAGAGAGAGAGAGAGAGAGAGAGAGAGAGAGAGAGAGAGAGAGACTCCTGCCGTTATTCCTCTCCTGTTATCAGGTGTCTCTTCTCTCCTCACATGCATGTCTGGTAGCCCGTGAGAGGAATGGAGAAGATAGGCTAACTACAAAATGGCCGACGTGTGTGTGCGCTTGCGCGGCACACATGCTTGGGTAATGGAACAGACGCTCGCGTAAAACGCGACATGTGTACGTACTAATAAAACAGTTTCTTCCACCAGATGGCTTTCTCGGACGTCCCCGGCTGTTCACTTGTCTGATTGGCAGACACGATGCGATGATGTCATTCCTTGAGCTGCACCTTTTATGTATTTTTTTTTGCAGACAATTCATCTAGACTTTTTTTCTAATTAAATATATTCAATAGACACCCTCTTAACAAACTCTGACTCATATTCTTGCTCCTTTCATCCATATTCTTGCTTCATGAGTGGCTTTATGTCCCTGACGCAGAGTTCTACTTCAGTGTGAAATATAATAGTATAGCCTTCAACTTTCTAATGTTGAGTTACAACCCTTTTCACAAACTCACTGACAATAAACCTTTTATAGTAGGAGTCCACAATTTGTTGATGTATTGGTAAACAAGTGTTGTCTTATCGTCTGGAGAGACGATGATCCCATCTTTCTGCTATAGAAACCAACACTGTGGCCATTCAGACATTAATTTGACTCTGGAATAGCTCATGTTAGCATCTAGAGCTAATAGGAGTACAATCGTTTGCTCTTTTGTGAAATGTAGCCGTACGTTATAATTTGGTAGCCTGTTTTCTGGCATTTCTTGGATTAGTTTGATACTGTACGAGTTTAAACTGTTGTGCTAGGCATAAGAGTGCTTTTATTAGGTTGAGTTTAGGATAAGTCACAGATTTGGTCAGACCTGTGGACGTACTAGTCAGAAGGCTAAGTATAAAAACTTAGCAACAAAATTGAAAGCAACCAGAGAGACCATAAGATATTAATGATGAGAAAATGCATTATTTCAAACATGAATGTTAGTAGCTATTGAAAATAGCCTATGGTCTCATGAAAGCGCCTGTGTGTATCTGCATGACATCTTGGTTCTAAAGGAATAGAAAACCACTTTCTCATGGCCAATAAAACTTACTGGGCATGTCCACATTTATCTAGATGCTTCACCTTGCCCTACCTATTTTTATAAAGGGTTTTTGCTTTAGAATTTTTATAAAGCATTACTATAAACTAGGAATGGCATATCTCTTTACCCTCCAAATTATCTACATCCTAATGATTTCATTGCATTTGGATCAACATGTTTAGACCAATGTTGTATCAAACTGTCTGTAATTTTTATGGTTAAATTTAGGATGTTTAAATGGCTGCGTCACTTTCAAATGCCAGTCCATAAATTCTCTCTCTCTCGTGTCCCACCTAGAGCAAGGACAGAGCTGTTTATTTGAAGACTAGTAGAAAGCTGTTTTTCTAACTATGGGTTGCATAATCGCAGGAAACCAGTGGTGGGAGTGTTTGGACTGAATGAAAGGCGGGGGAGTGTGGGTGTGTGTGTGTGTGTGTGTGTGTGTGTGGGGGGGGGGGGGGGGGTTGTGGAGGGATTTACACAAAGTGGGTAGGAGGAGAAAGGAAAGAGAGACTGGGTGGAATCATGATGACCGTGATCAGATCAAATGTACAGATGTGAAGATAATTCTCCTGGTCACAAAATGGTCTGCCTTCAGACCATGGATGGAGTCATGGATACTGAACACGCTCATTGCCTAACAGCACTCATGTGCACACGCACACACACACACACAGACACAAACCATTAGAGCTGAGCATGTGGGGGGGAAAAAACACTATCTCTCTCTCTCCCTGTCTCGGTCTGTCTGACGGCCACACCCACAATCAACAGGAAATGATCGACGCTAATGGACAATTGAGAACGGGAGGGCGTGCGTGCCTACATCACATTAGAGAGCAGCTATTGGCTGTTAACTTGCACATACGTGATTTAATAGCAGGGTCTCTTTTTCCCACCCCAGCTTTCCAGCACTTCATCCATTTACTGACAGAGCATTTAGAGGTGTGTGTGCATGTGTGTGCGTGCGTGATACTTGTCTTTTGAATACATTCCACCATGTGTACGCACAACCGCACACTGTAGACAGCGGAAGGAAGCCTGAATAAACTGCACCTGCAGGTAAAATAGTGACAATCTTGTTGCGTAATACACTCTTCCTCACCCATCTCAGGGCTGTCGCATCAGCTGCCATGGTGATGATGATGTGCTCATAGAAGGGTGTATAGTAATCTCTACAGATTTCTGCATCTAATCTATATGCAGATACATAAGATATTGATTGGTACTGGATGTGTCACGCTTTCTATATGTAGTCTGGGTAGTATTGACCAATCACCAATTGTGAGCAAATCACACGAAACATATTTTAATAATCTCAGGAAAACCAAAGGCTGTGGGCTACTGACGGATTTCGAACTCCATTCTCACGTCTCCAGTAGAAAACAATTTTGGCTACTAACAATCACAAAAACGATATTGTCACTTTCGCCCATTACAGGCTGAAAGGGAAATATCAACATCAAAACTATTGAGACATTTCACAGTTGAAGTTGTTTTCACTCTTTATGTTTCACTGTTGCAGTAAATGCAACATCTTTCCAAAGTCAACGGAGTAATTGTATTAAATCATGATTTCAATATTAACCAAATCAAATCAAAATAATCATAATGAATATATCCATAATCGAGCAGCACTACTGTATGGTATCACTATTCTGAGAGGGAGAGATTGTCGGCCACTCTAGAGAAGAATGACCAAGCCTAGTCGTTTAACAATTTCCTCTACTGTGTGTGTGTGTGTGTGTGCGCGTGTGTCTGGGGCTGATGATGCAACGCAATGACATTTCATTTTCCCGCCAAACAAAGGGTGTTGTCTGTCCTCTAGTCCAGCGTTTCTAGGGAAGGGGGGCGGTTTCCTAAAAGCATGTCTGCTTTTACCATTGAAATACACGCACGCACACACCACTCTAGTCTGTGACCACAGTGAATAATCCTCCCTTTAAGCATATGGCTGCGATGCATTCCATTAATTATGAATGTGTGTGTGTGTGTGTGTGTGTGTGTACGCGCGCGCGCATTAGAGTAGATAGTGTTAAGTGCATTCTGTACTGTATCAGTGTGGTTCTGCTGGAATGGCAATTGAAACAAACACACTTGACCAGGGTGAATTAGTGCCGGGATTTGTATGTGCTGAGTTGGCAAAGAGGCAAATAGTACATGCATACTGTATGCACTCGTTTGTGTGACTGGATTATTTATTTTTAATAAATTTTTTTTGTACTGCGTGAGCACGTGACCAAGCTTACATGAAGACATAATTGATTGATGGCTTGCATATCAATTATTATCAGTTACAAAAATCGGTGGTACGCGCCATGGCTCATGTGGGTATGGCCACCGTGCCAGGCCACGCCCACAAATGTGATGCCCTTTATGGTGCGCACGGCACTCCGTCAAGTATAAACCAGGCTATACTGCACAGCAGTTTTCTTTCAACAAGGCAATTGGGAAGATGTAATTCAATTCCCACTGCAATGTGAATGGGGTGAGTATTAACATCAGATTTTCCACTGGAAGCGGCGACACGGCAAGCAGGGGAAAAGGTCAGACATTCATTCTCGGAAAGCCATGAACTACAAATCTGCTGTCCATTGTGTCCCAAGTTGTATCTGGCACCCCATGATTCCCAGATTGCCTGACGGACGGAGAGGAAGAACAGACAGATGGATCGTAGATGGGTGAAAGGAGGGATAGATGACAATACTCCACGTTCACCATAAGGACTGTAGTTATCTCTCGTGCCTTTGCCCCTTCCCCCCCACACATGCACGCACGCACACACACAGAGGCGCGCGCACACTTTTGCTGGTGTATTTGCTCTGGTGGAATGACCTCACCCCTGCAAACGCTGACACATTCTCCCATATTCAGCTGCAGTCTTTTAGTGTGTGTGTGTGTGTGTGTGTGAGTGTGAGTGAGATGCATCCTCACATGACAGGACAGTGAGGCCCTGGGACACTGAATGGCTTCACTTCATCTGCCTAAAGGACCTGGCCAGTGTCTGAACACAGAGTTAACGCTGTGTGTTTGGTGCAGGGTAGATAGCCTGGTGTAACTAGGCCTAATATTAACAATAATAAATATTGGCTGGCAACGCTCCACTGGGAAGGGTTAAGTTGTTTCCTACCTACTTGGCGTAGGCATCTGGTTACATTTGAAACTATTGGACAGAGTTTAACTAAGCGGCATTGCTACTACTGTTTTGATCACCTCATCTAGCTCTATTATCATATAGAAACATGCTTGACCCAAACGTCATCTCACAAACTCATCCTGTTCTGCCAGCAGGGGTGCTGTGCGAACGCTTATGCGATCATAAATTCCAGACGGCAAACTAAATTGAGGAAGTTGTGATGGCATTGGAACTTCCCCAGACAAGGTGTCCTGTCACTTTGATGAGCAAAGCTAGCAGCTTGCCAGTTTCTGCACCTTTGGGTGCCAATAATATTGTTTAGTATGGATTCAGACTATGGGTGTACGCATCACGCCAACAGAAACATTTGCGGGTGTAGGTCCCACTTGGTTTGCATACTCATTGGTGACTTATGAGGAACAGAGGCTTTTCTCCACATGAAGAGAGGCGGTGGCAGACTTGTGTTGCGTGACTTGCTAGTGCCAAACGAGCGCGATCTCACCAGGAAGAGTGCTACCGACAAAGCTGCTTTTACGACAAGGGAGTCATATTTAGTCTACCACTCTTGGAGAGTTAGTACAGTAGTGTTGCATTGCATGATGGGACATTTGCAACAGGTGTGAGCAGGGCCAGTAACGGCCATACTGTCTGACACAAACCCTACAACAGAACACGATGTCTGGAAGACACTACTGTACTCTGTAACCCTAAAAATGTAGACTAAATTACAAAAATAATCTTAGTTGGTTTGAAATAAACATTACAAATATTTCAAAGAACATATTGGTTTGGTGCAATATGAAAGACACATGGAACATTTTTAATCTACTTCTAATCGTCTAAACATGCCTATCTGTCCATATTCTTCCCAACATGCGGTATATGTTCCATATCATACCATACCTGAGGCGTTTACCACACGGTTTAGTTTGGACTAGTTGTTTAGGTTTTGCCGCATTAGTGTCTGTATCAGGCCACATTTCTGAGCATGACTCTGTTCTTCTTTGAAAAAAATGTCAAATCAATGTCCGCTGACGTTGTCAGATGCGTCCGTCCAGCTCTGCTGCAATCTCCCTCTTTTGTTTTTTTTTAGAGGCTCCTGTAAAAACGGAGGCGTCCTCCTACTAGACGGTGAGGTAGCCTGGCAGCGGCGTGTCAGATGGCTGCCGCGTGCCCTAGATGTGCTGCCCGTGCCCAACATAGCCGTAGGCTGCGGCAGCAACCCCCTGTGGCACAGAGAGGGTACAGTGGTGGATGAAACTCCAAACAGTGCACACATGCAGACAGAAGTATATGGGAGTGGGCATGATACAGTACATGGTACTGTGTGTGTGTGTCTAAAGGAAGTGTTCAGCAGTACCCGGTCAAGGGTGTAATGACCTTGGTGAAATGGATTGCTGTGTTGTTCGTATTGGTCAACACTGCCCACACATACATCTCAGATTTAGTTTTCGTCTGGTTTGGTTTATTTTTAAACGGTAGTCCTGAATAATACAGTAACCCAAATTCTCCATGTACTGCAACGACTCATTTATCCTGCATACTGTGGCATTATCTACTGTAAGTAGGCTATGTCAATCTGTATTGTTTTGTGCGTTAAAACTACAGTCAATTCTGTATTTGTAGTAGAATGAAATATGCTGTAAAACCAGACTGTTGACTGGTAAATTTGTATTTTCCTGGTAGTGGAGTTTTTTTTCTGGAGGGGTGGGTGGGTGGGTTGCAGAAAATCTAAATACCTCCTTATTCTTAAAAAAAAAAAAAAAAAAAGTATATTGTCTCAAAAAAATATACAAAACAGTTAGAATATTATGCAGAATCCACAGTCCCAGTTAGAAGATGAGAACCTGAAGAACTGCTAAATGTAAAGTGACTGTCCTGCTTCTTTTTAAAGCGATCACCTAGGAAGGCTTCTGTTATGTGTATGAATTGATGGAACAGCCCTAACAGAATGCTAAACGGCGTAGGTGTGTATGTGTGGGTGGTATCAATTAATGTATTTTTATTGTATGTGTCCATTGTGCGTGATAATGACGGGGTTTCATGTGCAATGGTGCAGACCTTCTCCCGGCTCCTCTACTCTGCCACCGAGGGTCTGGGAACTGTGTGTGGGCGCTTGGCTACGCACAGCGATCAGTCGCTGTTCCCGTCACCGTGGTTACCAGCTACAACTCGCACAGTGGAATTGTCCTGCTTCAAGGAAATGGGGTCGCAATGAAAACATCTCCCCACGCAATCTAAAATGCTTTGAGGTCGAGAATTGTGTGAAAGCGTGATCTAGAACATCTGCAGCACCAAGCGTCTACAGGTGGATTCTTGGGCAGTACGCCATTAAAAAGGAGACCCAAAATAAAAATACATGCCAAGAATTCATAGTGTGTGACATCATCCACATTGGGTACTATAGATGGGTTGCGACGTGTTCTAAAAGGTTTTATATGGGGTCTTCCACACCCTTCCTTTGTAAGGGGAAGGGTAGTGAACTGTGCAAGCCTGAGAGCTGGTGTGGGCGGGGGGGGTGGGAGTAGAGAGATCTACTCGACGCTTAAAGGGGCATGGCCTTTACAACAAAAACTATGTTTTTATGACTCTGGATTCAACCAACATGTCTGTTTGGTTGAAGGGCTGTTACACGGCTCGTTGCGGTGTTGATATATTTTCCCGCCGTTAAAGGGTCCGGCAGAGGCTCTTTGTTTGTCCTCTCTGGCAGGTTGGTCGACCAAATTCTGCCACAGTGCATGTTGGGAGAATGGTATCTGAGGCTACCGATTTGCTACTTGGCAACAGTGTGGGGGGGAGGGGTCAGTTGGCCTCCGTATGAACGTTTTCTCTCCTCACCAGTGCCACACCCTGATCGATCGATCGATCTCTCTCTCTCTCTCTCTCTCTCTCTCTCTTCTCCCCCCCCCCTTTCCTTCCGTTATCTCTCTCCCGCTGATTCAACAAACAAACTTTAATTCACAATGATAAACATGGCTGCCGTCCGTCCCGTCTCAGATGATGGTCTTTTCAGGAGGGATTGTTGTTTACGCTACAGGGATGTGCATAAGTCTCTTTGGTAGCTAGCTAGAGGATCAATGCATCCTTCCCGACCCCATTACACAGAGCACAATGGTAATGGAGACGAGAACTGCTTAGGAGGTTACTGGGGGCGCACGCACGCACGCACGCACGCACGCACGACTGGCAAAGGGTGGAAATGGTTCAGTCATGTCAGCTGCATCTGCAATTGCTCCCCTAGTGGTTAGAGGTGGTATTGGAATGCAGTGTTTGTATTCTGCACCATGCAATATTGGTGACTCAATGGGCTGTTTTCATGGTTAATAGTTGCATCGGTAGATGTCCTTGTTCAAGGTCGTTTTAGCTTGCAGAAACCACATTTTTTCTCTGCTTTTCTTCTGTGCTTCGACACTCTCTTTGCCTGTCTGTCTACTCGTGTCTGTTTGTCTACTCAAACTTGTCTGTCTGTCTACTCAACCTGTCTGTGTGTCTGTCTACACAATCCTGTCTGCGTGTCTACACAATCCTGTCTGCGTGTCTACACAATCCTGTCTGCGTGTCTACACAATCCTGTCTGCGTGTGTGTCTACACAATCCTGTCTGCGTGTGTGTCTACACAATCCTGTCTGTGTGTCTACACAATCCTGTCTGTGTGTCTACACAATCCTGTCTGCGTGTCTGCCTACACAATCCTGTCTGCGTGTCTGCCTACACAATCCTGTCTGTGTGTCTGTCTACTCAAACCTGTCTGTGTGTCTCTGGGAATATGAATATGCTCGTATGTATAGTGTGTTTGTGTGTGTATATATGTAGGACTATACAATAAAATATGTCTTTTAGGGGGAAATGGCTGCTGAGGAGAGTGCCAATAGTCCCATGGATTCTCAGGAAATATACGCTGTATTCAGTAGGCCTGGATGTAGTAATGGTATATTGTTTGAATTAGGGCAACATGTCTGCCAGTGATGGTGCCAATGGTCTGATAGATCCCCTGGTAACAAACAGTATGCAGTTGCTATTGTTCAAATTAGGGGGACATGTCTGCCAGTGGTCCTGTGGATGGGCGTTCTGCAGAGTCACTGTGTGCAGAGTCACTGTGCGGCGGTGATGGTGCACTGTTCTGTGGTCTCCATCAGCCCTGATGTGCTGACAGGGCTGCTTTGTAATGGCTCGGCTGGCTGAGAGCGGCATATAGGAAGCAGGCTGTCGAGGTATAATGCTGTTCTAATGCCACTAATGGGGTGGGGGGCTGGAAAATGCACGCTGCTCATTTTAGACTGTACAAAATGAGCAGCGTGCATTTTGTTCTTTAAATAATTTGGAGATAATTTAGCATAAAACATTTGTAACGGTTAACGACGATCGTATCTGACGATTTTTCCCGTGTGTGTGTGTGTGTGTGTGTGTGTGTGTGTGTGTGTGTGTGTGTGTGTGTGTGTGTGTGTGTGAGATGTACAATATAGTGGGATTGTTATTTGGAATTCTGCTAGGCTACTAGGTTAGCCCGAGGAGAAGAGAATATGGCTCTAGTCTGAACATGAGAATAACCAACAATATGGATGGAAATGGTAAGAAAAATAGTAATTCAATGTAATTCAGTCTTGTCCAGTCAAGAATGTTAGTCTGAGCTCTGTTCAATGTAAAGGCCTACTACCCGGGTAGTGTTAAAATCTCTTCTGTATCTAGAAGAAATAATCCACAATGGAGTCATGAAGATGCAACACTGGTTCCTCCCAGTTCTTCTTGGATCACGGGATTGCTGGCTCGCCATTCAATATCAAACATCAGTATATAACAACAACATAAAAACTGACAAACTACACAGTGGTACTCAAAAGTAATTTAATGTTTTAACTAAATGAATTAAATGCTGTAAGTGTTCTTATTAACTTTCTGCGCAACAATGTCTGGCTGTACGTGTTTATATTGTGCTCATAAAGCTCTCTTTCCCTCTATGCTTATAGGGCGCGGTGCCCCCTAGCGGAGTGAAGGAATAACAACAACCAAATTCTTTCTGTGTACAATAAATGCGGGTTAGGCATTCAATGTGGAATACCATTTATAGTCTGCGATTGGAAGCTAACAAACCTTTTGTGAAATTCAGTGATGAATATCTCCTTGTGGTCCACTAGCTGCCTGTTTGTGTGTGCGTGGCAAAAAGAATCTGGTGTTGCTACACAGCCCTGGCACTGTAAAAGGGAGCGCAAACAAAGTCAACAGAATCCCAGCCTTGGCAATGCGTGTCCAGGGGAGGGGGCCTATGGGCGGTGCATTGGATGGAGAGGTGTTTTTGTTTGGATAGGGTTCAAGTAACGAGCTTTATTCTCTAGAATAATGGCTTGTTTTTCTTTGCAGTTTTGTGCATCCGGGCCTGAAAAGCACACGCCCTTTCACCATGCTGGCTTTGTTCAAGCGTTGTTTCCTCTGAACTTTTCCTATCGGTGGTCTTTTTTTTTCTTTTTTCTTTTTTTTTCTGGCTGCGATTTTGTAAAGTTGCCATAAATTCTGTTGTTGTTGTTCGTTTTTTTTGTTTTTATGGGCACTGAGACAGCCAGTGCCGTGGGTTCAGTAGGTTTAATGAGAATTCTGTAGCCCAGTGTGTTCTAATCAGCCAGAATAGTTTGTGTGGCTATGCATGCTTGCTTGCACAGCAGAAATGTGTGCCAATTGCTCTGCCTCTGTATGCCATTGCTTGTGTAGTTAGATTTTGTATCCAGTGGGGGGCAGTGTGGGCAAGCAGATAAGAGCACCCTAGAATGACTTAGCAAAAGGCATAGGGCTGATGCCAGACTGTCCAGAGAAGTGATGCTGAATACCAAGTGCAACCCCACAGTAATGAACTAATGGATATTGTTTTACCTCGGTGCAGAGCTCTGCTTTAGTGGCACAAATAGAAAAGCACAGCCATTTGCCGTCAAGGAAATTCATGGGACATTAAGGACACAGAAAACTTGAATTTGTGCAATGTTGTACATTATAAAATCTGTTAAATATGTACTTGCTTGTCTTCTGGTGTATAATTATGTTGGGCATAGGTCAGTTTCAAAAGACACAATAAAACTTAAAAAGCATTAGAAGAATACATTTAGGTGACTATCAAAGCGCAATAAATGATAAAGATATGCCTTTGGCTGAAAGCTTTGTTTTCAGGCAGTCCCAAAGACACGCATAACTCACCTTTAACCTTCTCCATCTCTTCTCCTCCATCTGCACAGGTTCGGATGTGCAGCGCGACCCCGCGCTAGCTAGCTAGCAGCCCAGAGCCCCGGCCGCGGAGCACGCGTGAGACGACAACCAACACCCCAACAGCAAGTCAAGCAATCAGCTCATCGTTTGGTGGGAGGGGGTTGTCGCAGGCGGGGACGTCACCATGACAACGGTAGCGGCGGAGCTCGACCACATGGACATCCAGCAGCAGCAGCAGTACAGCGATGGCGTCAACAACCGCTGGGACACGGACGAGTGGGACAACGAGAACAGCTCGGCACGCCTGTTTGAGCGCTCGCGCATCAAGGCTCTTGCAGGTAAGTGGCCCCGCCCTCTCCAATATGGCTGCCCGTTGGCATTCTAAAAGAGATGCCCATCTGACACATTTGCAACC
Source organism: Forbesichthys agassizii (assembly GCA_026546735.1). Taxonomy (NCBI): domain Eukaryota; kingdom Metazoa; phylum Chordata; class Actinopteri; order Percopsiformes; family Amblyopsidae; genus Forbesichthys; species Forbesichthys agassizii. Next base: position 23,022 of record JAODLL010004682.1, on the reverse strand, counting down.
ACGGCAGTATTTTGGGATTTATAGTTCCTGGACTGACTATTGTATCAATTACTCAGCCTGCTGTGTGATAGCCTTTACTCCTATAATTAAAGGGAGAATGTAGCTTTAACCTTCAATTCCACCGCCTGTGGAATTGACAGGCGATAATTGATTCCCTACGAATACCTTGAACATTGAATAATATTTATAGTTTTTTAGCTGTGCTATTTATTTGACAGAATATCCCTATTTGTGTGATACATTGTTAATCAATCATCGTCGGCAAAGAGCCCCATAGTTCGTGATGAAAACCTTTCTTTTCCCACCTGGCTGAAACCTCGCCTTTTTGGACCTCGTAGATGACAGTGGAATATTCATCCTATTGCAGAACCAGTTAGCGTGTGAGCGAAGTGCTGCGGTAGTTGAGATCAGGATGTGCCACCGTTTTTTTTATCCCTGTACAGTGACACAGCATATTATTCACTCTACCCACCTTGTGATTATGCATCGTGCTAATTAGTGAGATTCATTCTGGCAGGATCCATACTTCATTTAGTGCTTTAGGGTTGATCTTGACAGAATTTGACATTAATGAGGAGTAACTTGTTGATGGTAATGAGGTTTTAAATATAAAGTATTTCTTACTCTGCTGTTAGTGCATTCCAGTGCAAAGTTGTGATTTATTTTGAAAGCATCTGAGTTCTGCAGATGCACAGAACTACATTATTTTCTACTATAACCATAACCTCATCTAAGGTGTGCAGAGAGAACTGTATTTGAATGGTTTGCTTGTGTGTTCACGTATGTTGCTGTGATGCCAGATTCATTTATCTACAGTAGACCCTGGCCCAGGGAAATCTTGCATGAAAGTGTGATTTAAGTGAAGAAGTCACGTTTTAGTTTAGTTTCCTAGCTCCCACTTTAATCTAATGCAGCAGCATTCAACCTTATTTCAGTATCTAGAGGCGTCCATGTTTAACTGAGGCTAAAAGGAATTTTGCGCTGACCCTGAACCTCTTGTATCAGTTTATTATGATGTGGGCAGTGTTCTTTATACCCTTTTTATCTTAACAAAGATAAATGTTTCCTTATTGAAGGTTGTATTAAATATGGTAATTGATTTGCGTCTATATGACAGATGCTGTAGGCTTTATCTGTATAGAGCTTTAACATTTGGTTTAGCACTTTAGACATTCAGTTGATAACATCCATACTTTTCTCACGGAGTGTTATCAAACCCTGATCTTCGTGAATACAGTTTGTTGATGTTTTTGCTGTTAAAGCTAAATGTGCCACTTGTTTGGCTGTGAAGTTCACGTGTTCCTTTTGATGTGTTTCACCCTTCTGGGTGAATCCTTCCAAAGTTCACTTTGCAGGCCGTAATACGGCTTTGGAAAGGATGTTTCGCAAGAGTAACTCCAACCTATTGTTGGCAACTTATGTCGGCATTGTTGTCTTCTCTTCACTTTACACAACTATAAGAAACTCCTGGTTTATCTTCAGTCTTGTTGGATTAGATTTCCAGTTACAAGGTGTGTTTTTATGTGCATGTGATCACTTGCAGCCCAGTGATGGCCAACTGTTTCCCTAGTGTCCCACTTCACTAAATAATTCACACTATACAGTTAAATATGCAGGAGGTGTGTGTGTGTAGGTGGGGGGGATAGCGGCTCGAGACTCATTAATCTGAGTATATTCTCATGCCTCTTAACTGGCTGGACCATTGTCGGTTGAGGTTGTTTTTAAACTCCCCCAACAACTGTAGTTAAATGTTGGTGCATTGTGTAGGTCAGAGGTGTGATGGACGTCAAAGGGAGTCTTCCCCACCCCCATGCACTAGGTTTATCAGACAGAGGGTTCGTTTTTCTTAGTTGAGGACTACGTGGTAAAGCAACTAATTGATACTTCTGAGTTTTTTTTCCCCTCTTTCTTTCACATGCTGACTTCTCTTGTGAAAATTGTAGTTGCATCACCAGTATTCATGAAGAGGTCCTTCTGCGTTTCAGCATGAGAAATCACAGATCTGTTGAAATAAATGCATTATGTAACATTTTGTAGCTATTAGTCGAGTGGAAAGGAACGCTTAAACGCGAGCCACGCCTTCTTTCTCAGCCTATCCCTCACTCTGCCTTCCGTTCTCCAGCTTCCTTTGTCTCTTCCTCCTATTCTCTCGTCTTCCCCTCCCCTTTCCTCTGCTCTAACGTCTCCTCCTTCATCTTATACCTCCCCTCTCCCTCCTGGTTCTGGCCTGGCGGCGTTGGTCTGATGCTGCTGTGCTGACTGGTCACGTGACCAGCGAGCGGAGGTCGATGACTTCACTGTCCTGGTCCCCTTTGCTAGGTATAGACGGTGTAATCGTGCTTGTAGCTCAAATCCCCCATCCCCAGTAAAACGGGCCATTGGTAACCAGTGGTGGAATACGAGCTTCCTCAGCGTTTTGGGAATCATATGGATTCTATCAGTTCAGTTTTGGAAGTGACTGGCCATACACCCGCACAGTTGGTTATTGTTCACATGAAAGCCTAACTCGTATCTTAAGATATTCACATGCTCAGACATAAAGTAAAAAAAATCACTGGAACTCCTGTGAGCACGGTCTCTGGGAGGGCAGTATTGAAAGTATTAAACCCCCGCCTCCCCGCCTCTCCCCCTCTCCATAGTAAACAGGCTATTGTTTCTGATGACCAGTGGTGGAGTTCAAAGAACAAGAGCGTTCTGCATGTCTTGACAATCTTATGGATAAAGTGCTTATTACCAGAATGCTTTGTTCTGGTACAGACTAGAAACCTTCTTTACTGTCTCCCGAAAGGCCCGAAAAACATTCTGGCCCTGTACTGCTGTTTGTTCCGGCCATTATGGACGCGGAGGTTCCTGTAAGAGAATGGAGAACATCGTTGCCTCAAAACTCAATCTTTGCTGCTTTCTTTTAAGGATTTGAGGTTTAGGAGAAATTCTGCATAGGTCATGTTTATCTCTGCAGAATTTAAAGTGTGTGTGTTCGACAGGGAATAAACATTGACATATCTGACTGTTTTTGGTTTCGTGTACTATATAGACCGACTGCTTTCAAAGTCAAAGCTTCTCCCCTCATACCAAGAAATAAAGCACCTTGCATAGTCGACTCGACTCTACTCACATTTTTAGTTGTTTTATAAGTAGCGTACGTACTTAAACGTACGCTTTGTATTTTTTTTTTATTTATCACTTATTAAATGCCGTAAAACAATATGTGGCTGGTATTAAAAGCGAATGAAAACCTCTGCCTTAGAATGAAGAAGGGTAACTTGATAACAACGCTAGGCTAAGAGCCTAGTTTATCTGATGCAAGGTGTGTGTGTGTGGTTATAGTGCAGGAGCCATATGATAGCCTGGGAAATATAAAACCAGTGGTCGCCATGGCAACGCAGACGGCTCCCCTTTCAATGAAGGCGCGTGTGGGTAGGTTTGTGTCTGTGGGCGTGCGGACGGCGTTCTGCGCCATTAGCTAGGCTAGGAGCGCCTGTATTGCCAGCTCATTTTTGACAACATCCTCTATTAAAAGCTTTGGATGTAGAACATAACCTTGTTAGTGCTGTAGCATCGCATTATATTTTTAAATCTTAAGGCAGCAATAGCATGATTATCGATGTCTTGAGTGCATGACATCACAAGAAGACATTTTCCTGATTGCAGGCTATATTGACTGTGGATTTTAATAGTAAAAGAAGACAAGTGAGGCAGCCTTCACGTGCACACGCTTGAATTAATCTTTGTCCTTGGCTTAAATATGGCACAACTGAAGAGTCTATAATAAACATCCAGTAGCTTATCATTAGCAGTATGCTTACCGTAACTATGCTAAGGCTTGTAAGTTTGCCAAATTCATATTATTCAACATTGATTTAACAAAAAGAGTTAAAGACACACACATTTGGGTGATCAGAACACGTTTTGGCTAGCAAGGGACAAATACTAAGGCTCCAAATGACATCCAATGGTTGCTTAGTTTGAAAATGCTGCGGTCTGTCATTGTACGTATTCGGAGGAAATCCCTCTCCCCGTACAATCCCAGTTTAACCAGCCAGAGCACAAAGCGGCCTGTATAGCAGATGGTGAATGGCCCAGTAAGGTTTGTTTGTTATCTCATTGCAACCCCTGGCGAGTGTCCATAGTGATCTGTCCAGCTAAGGAGACGCTCAAAAGTTTTCAGTGCAGACCAGTCCCAATTTGCGGCCTCATTCATGTTCATCTGAACGCTGTGCTTGTTAACGCTCTATTTAAAGGTATAGTCAGCGTTTTCTTTTGTCAAATTCAGCGAATATCTCCTCAGCATCCGCTCGATTCCCGTTCTCTTTGCATGCAGAAAAAAATAATCTGGTGTTTCTTCACAGCCCTAAGCCCTCCGTTAATATGAACACAGTGGTGCAGACCGCACCACACAACACTACCCTAGTCTTTGCAGTGCCTGTCGGGGAAGGAGTGTCTGCCTGTGGTACTGAAGGGAGGTTTTGATAAAGTTCAAATATCTCATAATGCTTTCTCCAGAATACCTTTTTAAGTGAGTGCGAAAGTCTAGCTTTCTATTGGGGAACATTTACAGTCCAGGTTTGGAACTGACGGGCATGCACCAAAGCAGTTGGTTAATTTTCACATAAAAGCCAAACGCTGACCTTAATATTCACTTACTCGGACATAAAGTCAAAGAAATCGTTGAAACTCCTGTTGTCAGTGTGGCCTTCAGGAGAGCAGTATTGAAAGCATAACCCTCATTCCCCTACCCCCTGAAGTGCAGTATTGACTCACATGGACCTTGGTTGTTGGCTTGACAACGTTTCTGGTAAATCGGACTGCTCCATTCCTCAGAACAGCCCAGGAAAGCCTTCTGTGAGGTAGGGCTGTGCAATTAATCACATTTTAATCATGAGGAAAATGATTACTTTGCACATTATGTTTCGCAAGTAAACTTATGTTGCCTTGAAAAGACTACGCACACCCACTTTTGGCCATTACAGGGTGAAAGTAAAATATCAACGTGAAAAGTATAAAGAGACATTTCACAGTTGAAGTTGTTTTCACTGTTCATTAGTGTCGGTGTTTAGGTGCAGTAAATGCCACATCTTTCCAAAGTTAATGAGTAATCATATTAAATTATCGTTATTTCAGTATTGACCAAAATAATTACGATTTATGCTTTTTTTCCCGCATTATTGAGCAGCACTACTGTGAGGTCATCCAGGCAACGTTTGGATGGGAGAGGGCATTTCACTAAATCTCTAGTCTGTAGACTAAAAGTGTTTTGTACATTGCTGCCTTGCCAAAGTGCCATTGAGCAAGGCACGGCATTGGAGCAAAGATAATTGTGCGAATCAAGCAATTTTTCTCTGGGTTTGAAAGACGTGATAACATGTGTGATAACAGCTGATATGTTATTGACGCATCAGGCTTGTTTTAAAATGAAGGGCTGCAGCTTTAAATGACGGACACCCACGGCAAGCCTAGCCGAGACACCGGAGCCGGTTGGTCAATATTCAGAACCTACAGCTTGTTCTGGTCCCCATGGGACGCACACACACACACACCCCAACATTCCTGGCATAACTCCATCTGTTCTCATACAGACAGGAAGTGACACACACACACCCCTGTGTGTTTGTGGGGGGGGGGTTGGGACAAAGGGTAATAAGGTGGGGAATGTGTGGTCTTACTTTTGTGCATTTGTTTATATAATCTTTATTTATTTAACGCCACAAAATTGTAAAATCTAGAGTGTGACGCCCCCCCCCCCCGGTCATTTCACTCACCCGTTTTCTCTGCTTAACTCGTGTCCCTTTTCCGTCTTACTGTCTCTCTTGTCTCATCTGCCATCTGTGGATGTGGATTCACAGAAAACAGGACTTTACTCAGACGTTCAGGAAAGGGCAAACACATGCAGTGAAACCCCCTGGCTCTCGTTTGTACGCTTTAACTAGGGATGGGACGTTATATGAATTGATAATTTATCGCGATGGTGATAATACACTATAATTTATCGCGGTGAATATTCATGATCAGGATAATCATGAATATCCTCGCACAAGCATGCTAATCTTCATGAGGGACTTGTACAAAGCATTGTACATTCTTGATGTCCTAATTTATTTATTAGCCTGCATCTTTTCCAGTCAGTTGTTAACGTGGCTGAAGGCTTGGCTTGCCCATCGTATCCCACACGTAAAAAAGTATAATCTGATGTGTTGAAATACTGGTTTCATAACTGAACAACAACACACAACAATCACATGAGAGAGTAGCCTATGTGTCCTATAATACAATTAAAATAGTTGTTTCCTAACTAAATGTAAAGGTGACTACAGTAATGTTAGAGTGCCAATTTCTTTTTTTTTAATTGCTTTGATGATTATGGGGACAATATCGTGGCCAGGATAATGGAGGCGTGAACTTTTCACGTCCAAGCCTAATGGCAAAACGAGACACTGTGGTCAAACTGCTCTTCTAGCACCGCACTACAATGTACTGTATGAGTCAAGGATGGTGGGCGTCGGCCCACAGGAATGTCCTCGTGTGACGGTGAGAGGGGCAGAGCTTCGGTGTGAAATTCAGCATCGCGGCGACGCAAGCCTGAGCTGTCACCATGACAACGTGGTCATGGGGACCACAGTTGGAGACGATCTGCGTTCCAAAGCAGTGATTCGGTTAATAAGGTGTCACATTTGGTCTTGGGGTTTGTTTGTTGATACTTGGCTGAAAACGTGTCGTCTTTAACTTTAGTCTGATCTAGGAAGAGCTTAACCCATAGTTAGCAGTGTATTTAAGGTGTGTGTGTGTGTGTGTGTGTGTGCGCGTGTGCGTGCGTGCGTGTGTGTGTGTGTGCGCGTGCGCCAAAGAACACAACTCATTTTGTACATTTTATTTTAATGGATGCTTTTCTACCTGTCCCTTCGCACCGGTAGCCTTAGTGTTAGGAGCAGCGTGTTTTGGGGTTGGCCACAACCTGGTTTTGGTCCTCACCAATGCTAAACCTGAAGTGACAACCATGGTTAAGGGACATCAGTCCTCAATGATCCTTTGTGGCAGCCCATTTAAATGAGAGGACCTGAACATATGAAATATTCTGCTTAATGTGATTAAACATTATGGTCAATCTGAATGTGCCCCCATTTAATTGGAACCGAATATCGCTTGATAATTAAAGCCTATAAATTCTGCCTGTGAATTAGGAACGGTATGTTGTTTTGACCGGAGAATGAGCTCTCAATATGATTTAAGGATCCTTTTTTTTAAACTTAGCTCAGTTTATGGAGGCCTGGTGACTTGCATCATGACGTCCCGACATATTTTCAACCGATGAATGACCGTCTGTAAATAGTTACTTCACAATGCGAGTCAAATTCTTTTGGCCCTGAGGTGTGGAGAAATGAGAAAGGCGTGATTGTGTCATTGTTGGATGAATGGGTGCGCTTGGCTCGGTGTCTGGGACTGCCCTGAGGGACCTGGCCACGTGGGCACCTTATGATCGCGTAACCCTACCAAACGGGAGATTATGGCATGACCGATAATTAGCATCATTGCTATCTAGAAGCTAGCATTTTAACAATTAGGGGAAATACGGTTCCCATTCTTATCTAGGATTATTTAATAATGCATAATTTAGGATATTATTTATTCAGTATAGTTTGATATTTGGCCACCTTTTACTATTTGTATTTTAGAATGAGTTGGATGAATTTAAACATTGTACCCTTATTATTAAATGAAAAATGCTTATTTCTCGAGTTATAAATGAGGTGTTTTGATAATTGACTTCACTTTATTTTGTTTCTGCAACTTATTACAGCTGACTGAAAAAGGAAAACAAAAAAGAAAATATCCAAAGTAGAAACCGGTTATTTTTATAAAATGTAATCTATAAATATTTGGTCGACAGTAGTATATTATCTGGTTTACATTTGCGATGATGAATACGTCGTCACTGTTAAGCAGTGAGACACAACTGTGTGAGAGGATGCACTCTTAACACAGGATATGCTGGCAGCACACACAGGAAGCCCATCTCTACAATAGTAGTTAGGATGTTTGGATGGGGCCAATAAGATGGATTGGCTCCAGGAATGGTTGAATCTGGAGCCAAATGTTATCCCCCGCCCAGCCGATCTCAATTGTATTTTTTTCTTCTTTTTTTTTGTTGGTTTGCGTGCGTGCAAAAATAAAACTTTTCCCTCAAATTTCACTTTTGCTAATTTTACTACTCATGTCTAGTACAGGCATGAGTCTCTCTCTCTCCCCCCCCCTTCTAGGCACGCCCATCCTGCCCCCTTTATGTTAATGAGTGACATCACCGGTGAAGACGAGGGCTGTGGTAGGCTGGGGCTGGGTGTGGTTCTCCCAGGCCCCTCCCCCCTCGTTGTGAAAGGTGTGCAGTGTCTGAGTTGAGAGAGACACTGGGCCAGCCGCCTGCTCTCTCACACACACATGCACGCGCACGCGAAGGAAGGACAACCCACACAGCGTGCTTTCACGCTGTCCCTCCTCCCCGCTTCACCGCTCTTTTTTCCCCCCACAGTCTCAGTCTGTTTGTCTGTCTCTCTCCGGCCTGGTTCTCCGTACACTGAGCGGACATTTGTGTTTTTGCTTTAGTTTTTCCCTCTTTTTTTCTTTTTCTTCTCTTTTGATTTGTGGAGAGTCTCCACGGGTCTTTGTGTGTGTGTGTGTGGTTCTCTGAGGAAGGATGTGGGGGGATAGCTGAGCAGAGGAGTCCTGGAAGGGCAGACAGGGTGACCGATCGACAAGAGAGGAGAAACAAGAGGCGCAACGCTGCCGTGCGCCTGCTGAGACGGCGGTTCCTCCACCCCCACCCCTTACCCTTCCCCACGCTGCACTGCAGCTGACAGGACTGCTGTTTCTTCTCCTGGAAGTCTCTTCCATGGCAGTGCCTCTCTGCTGCATGGGACTAGCTAGACTGTAGCTTAACGCGCAAGCTGCTCTCTGGGACTGGAAGTGTGTTTGCCTGTGTTGCTGGGCTGTTAACTTTGGCGCACACACACCTTCTGCTGAACCTCACGTCCAGGAGGCCCCCTGTTCCTCCTGCTCCTCCGCCTGCCATTTAATTCCTCTCTGTGTGTGGAATTACAACATGGAGCTTCAGAGCGCCAGCCTCCCGGGCTCGCTGTCTCCGGGACACCTGTCCCCGGCCCCGGACTACCCGAGTCCGCTGTCCCCGTCGGGGCCCGGGCCCTCCCAGCACAGCCCCGTCCGGGGGTCCAGCCCCGGCCCGGGCTTCTCGGGGCAGGCCGCCTTCAACTACAACCAGCTGGAGGGGAGGTTTAAGCAGCTGCAAGGTAGGGGAGAACGAGAGATGGTTGCCCCGGGAGACGCTGTTGACACTATGGCGTTTTCGTGCTAATGTGTGAATTTTGCACTTAAAGCTCTTTTTTTTTCTTTCTTCAGTGTATGAATAGGATCAGTGAAAAGTCGTAGTTTACTACTGCAGGGTTTGATTTAAGTGAGCCACAATGTCCAGACTGCTTCTATGCCCCATGCAAAGTTCTCGAGTGTTTAAGGAGGGTACTTTTAAACCAGGAATGTTCCACTGAAGCGAAGCGTCAAAGTAAATTGTGGCTAGGGTTCAAAGTTGCTTATAAACCATGCCTACTGCATGTGTCGGTGGTTAATCATGTCAAATGAATAATGGCAGCTGTTAATGACCATGCAACTTTTATTTAACCACATTTTCCCCATTCTCAACGTGATTTGTTTTTCACGAAACAATAGAACAAGACGGTTCTCACCAGAATTGGATAGAGAATGCTTATGACAAATCCTTGGATATTGGCTTGTGAGCTTTGGCTGGACAGTTATACTCTAGCTGAGCATATCTCAGGAGTCTGTTGCAATAGTTCTCATGTGTGACTGTCACCAGCCAACATATTCCACTGGTCTTGAGGTTTCTGTGGGATATCTAGACCACGCTTATTGTTGAAGTTGTGTGTGTGTTTGGGCAAAAACTACCCTTTACGATATCAATGCCGTAAGAAGTACACTGTAATATTTTTGTGCTTTGACAGTAAGCTAATATTAGTAGATTTGCATGATCTTTAGTGCAATAAGTTACAAAATAATCAAATTAAACCTCAAATATATGGCATAGCACTTTGAAACCAGTCGACCGTTGCGTTTTGTTAGCCAAGAGTGAGATGTTTACCTAGTAAATTTAGCTCAGGGCTGCAAGTTCTTTCTGATCTTGACTAAAAGATCAGATACAGTTCGAGGTGTAACAGGTGACTATCGGTTTCTATTGGGTGACTTCTGGTGAATAACCATGATTCTGTGAAGTCATTTTCATAGTGAAACTCATGAAAGTAGTATTATACCACTGAACATTTGACACAATGTTGAGATTCAACAAGGTTCCACACTAACTGCTAATTCACTGAAAACACCAGGCTGTTCATAGAAAGATGCATGTAAAGTGTTGCTTGAATAACACCTTTCAGAGCATAGTTTAAAAAAAAAGATTTTTAATTAATACATTTTTATTTGGAGAAACCTAATCATGTTCTGTTCTAGCCCTAAAGGAGCATTTTTATCCAGCTTACAGATAAATACAGTAGGTATGGGAATCATTTGAATAATTTGCAGATAAATGCATTGGAAAAGTTTGACATGGCATCACATGTGGCTCAGGTGGTTAAGAGCAGCTGCGGTGTCCTAAAAAGTTGTCTGTTCAGTTCCCGGCAGGGCAATGACTTGATTAGTGATTAATATACTGTCAGTATAATACAATATTAGTTCTCACATCAGAAATCACCACCGGGGTTGAATAAACGGTTAAGTTCTAATCACCCACACATTTAACCTTTTTATAGTTTGAATTTAAGTGGAGGCACCAATGTAATAAGGCGGAGACTGGTACTTCAGCGTGATGTGTCATCTTTGGGCGGTCTGTCTTTAAAAAAAAAAAAAAAAAAAGAGTTGTCACACTGACCTTTGACCTAAGTAGGGGGAAAAGGTTAGTCTCAATCTTCATTGCGCCATCAAACTGGAATGAAAATGGCGACGCAACATTCCTGTGTGTGTGTGTGCGTGTGTGTGTGCGAGATTCGACCCGTTAATTTACTTTAAGGGACGGAGAGCGGAAGGAACTGAACCAGGGGAGGGAGTATTGGACCAGTGACAGATGCTCTCCAGAAACTTATGAAACATTGATGAGGAGCAGGGTAGAGGGAAAGAGGAGGAGGAGATGAGGAGAAGTGGAAGACGAGAGGCTAAGGGGGTGAAAGAAAACAGGCGTATAAACGGCATTTACGCCCCTGGAGCAGACGGACACAGACGGGGACTACACTTGTGTGAAAGGAGGTGGGGGGGGGGGACTTAGGGGAGGGGAGGGGAGAATGAGGGTGAAAAGGAGAGAAATAACAAATGTGTTTTTGATAAATCCATTCTTTCCAAACCTTGCAGAGCTAGACAGACCCTCGCTTTAATTCTCCCCCTTACCCCTCCCTCTCTCCCTTCCCACCCCGCCTCTCTCTCGCCCTCCCCCTTCCCCAACACACACACACACACACACTGGGCGCTTTCGGGGCTCCGAAACCACCAAACACACCGTAGCTGCTTCTGATTGGCTGGCCCGGGACAACAGTGTCGAGAGGGGTGGACTAGGATGGAGGGGGAGAGAGAGGGAGAGATTTTCCCCCGGCGGTGTTACAGAGCTGTCGTATCGCTCCCCCAACAACGTTCGGACTCTTTCGTCACGTTGAGGTGATTGTGAAAGAGGTCCACTTACTAATTGAGCAGCTTTTTGTCCATGCGCACATTGCTGCAACTAACGAGTCATTGTGCGTTCAACTGCATGGTCTAATGAATGGCTAGTATGGTCAGCTGCATGTTGGCGTGAGGTGAACACAGATTGACGTTCACCATGTTGGGCAATGCTCTCCACAGACACAATAGATAAAAGCCCTGTTCATGGAACTTTTAGATTATGTTTTCTACTGTCTCTGGTTCATCAGTATGTAAAGACGAGCTATGGTGATTATTCTCTACTGCAAAACAAATCTACCTGCGGGTACAAATAAAGTAACCTGAACCTGAAATAGGTTTACTAATAGGGACGCGTTTGGTCGCAATACTGTATCTTGACCAGTTAAACCTGATCCAGTGGTGTAATACAATATCTTGACCAGTTAAACCTGATCCAGTGGTGTAATAGTCAGTAGGGAGACAACATGTAAGCATTAGTTAGGGGCTCTAAACGTTAAACTTTTTATTTTTGCAATATAGAGGCACATTTTACTAAAAACTATGATTTGATTTGCCACTTGATGTACTTTCAAAAGCTATTTTAGCATAGCTAATTTAAGCTAAAACAGAGGTCTGCTTCTGTAACACTAATTGCCACAAGCATTAGTATATAATTTTAGTGGTTATCTGAGGGAGGCAGAAATGTGCAGCGGACATTAGGGTTGGGCCGATAGACATCATTCAACGCCAATAGCTGACAAGCATCACGATGTTTTGCAGGCATCATGATAAGAGTTTTCAAAAAAAAAGTGGTCAAAGCAGTGTTTAGACAAAGTTCTACATATCTTCTGAAACACTGCGTAATACGCTTCTATTAAAGGCTCGCCGATCAGGTTTTCCTTTACTTCTCTCCTGACAAAGACACACAGATGCAAAATACACTCGTGCCTTGGCTGTATCACACATCTGGCAATGCAATCAACGCATTAAGTTAATTAACGTTATGCTAACAACAACGTGCCCACTCACTTTGCTGTAGCCTACAGTACTTACTGTGATATGGTTGGTTGTTCGCTAGCTGACGACAATCATTAGTCTTTAGAGAGGAAAAGTAAAGAAACACTACAAGTAGGGGAGGATGGGCATACAACATAAGCAGCCTACTGCCTGCCTATAGTCATATATTAACTACTACTTAGTCAATCATTTACAGACCTACTTTGTTGTTTCAAGTTTAATAAATGGCACAGGATAAAAGTATACCGCGTGCACCGACCCCTTACATCCCTCCGACGATGGCATCGTGCGTCACAAGGTTTTACTGTAGATGTCGTTTGATGCCAATGTAGTAGATATCGCCCAACCCTAGGGGGCATTATCTTTGACCAGCTGTAGCTTCATCCTTCGCTGCTAATAACGATCAATAAATGCAGCACTTGTCTGTTGAAGCTCGTGATACAGCAACCGAACAGAATAGTTAATCCTGAACAACGTACTTTGGATGTTGATGTAATACAGTCAAGGGTTTAACATGCGCTCGCTTGGATAAGAGCAAACATGTAAAACCCATTAAGTAACACAAGGCTTTTGTTTGACAGCATAACAACAGCCGTTTCAAACTGGGTGCACTTGTCTTGTGACTGCAGAAGAGAAGAACTTATGTAGGTGTCCATAGACGGTCTTTTTTGTTTTAGGCAGGGACCAGAGCAGGAGTCAGAGAAGGTGATGCAAGTTCAGAACAGTGTTTCAGGAGAGCGTTGTATTGAACAAAGACGAATAGTACAGTCGACGAAATTAGATGAAACAGTGTGTATTCTTGGCTTGGGCTTTTGTGTGCATGTATGATTTTGTGTTGTCACATTGTCCTACTGGCCACGCCCATCAGGATGAAAGGGGCCTTTGATGGAGAACGCTTGACTGACTGTGCTCCCGAGTTAACTCGGGGCGGGGCATTTCAGTGTTCCCTCTCCCAGCTAGAGAGAGAGCCACTGAATACTGTATATACCAGCATTTGTTATATCAACGTATGCACTAATTAATTTATCAAGTGTTACCCTGACAGGACAGATGAATTGTTACACAACTCCATCTGGGGAAGCCGTCCATTGAAACTGTTATTAAAGGGCAGACACTGTACTTGTAAATACTTGGCAGTTGATTGAATGAACCATCTGGTCATTTTAGCTGTCGACAAACCTAAACCACGCCCATATAGCTATCCACACGACACTGATTGGAAAGTTAATTTGCTAATCGGACACATTAAAAATGATTGCTGGGCTTTCCAGACTGATTCTCAGTGAAATTCTCCTGAAGGTCACAAGATCAGGATGGTCTCGTGAGGCTAACTGTGTGAGGGCCTGTAAATCATACAGTCTTGACATGTTGGAATGAACATGATTAAATGCCAACGGAATAGATGTCACTGCTGCACAGGACCATTTCAGTCTTTTTTTTCCCAAACTAAACCGATAATTAACATCTCAAAACAAAGGTAAAATATAACACACATTATTCTCACAGTACTCACAATGCAGTCATGCAAACACAATTAAATCAACAGTTTAAGTTCCATCTAGATGCTATCTCAACCTATTTTACACAACACCCCCAACTGGAATCATTTTAAATGGTTCTATTCAAATAAGCTTTTAACCAAGCTTTAAATAAACTCTAAACCATATTGGCTCAGTATTCACATACATATTGTACAAGTTTATGATGGTTATGTACAACTTGTACAAAACCTGTTATGTGCAAGTTGAAAATGAACTTTAAAAAAATTAGTTATCCATGAAATGTTCCAGTTCAGCTCTGAGGGCAGTGAAGCGAGCGACACACACACAGTTAATATGCAAATATACTGTCTGCGCACGTGCATTCACACATGGATGTTAATTCGACAAACGGCCACACCCGGGCAAATGAGCAATAATATGGTGCACTGGACTATGTCACATAACTGTTTATAATCTGTGTGGGGAAATTTATTGGATGATGCGTGTCTGCAACACCATGTTTTTTTTCATTAGCATCCTAGTGACTCTTGTGTCACAAACGCACAATTAAAAATAAACGCACACACGCACCATTCCCACAGGTGTCTGTGTCCACTGTAAATGTACTGTATGTTCTCATACATGAGGAATGTTCGTAATCTGCTGCAGTCACCAGTGAGTCAGTCACCTAAAATGCTAACACAGCATTGTGCATCTTATTTTCATTTGACACCCCCAGGAAATGAAAGTGTGAGGGTTTTTATTTTATTTTATAGGGCAAAGTAGCTCAAGGCCTTTTGAGTCAGAGGCTTCACATTCCATATAGTTTGCTGTAGTGCCCTTTGGCAATACAGTCAGTGCTGTAGTTTGACCGGTGGAGGGAATTCTAATTAAATGTAAAAAAATATATACTTTTGATTTGTTTGTTTGTTTTATAAAAGGTTACTGGAAATAATTTAAATCTTTTTAAAGGATAAAGTAAAGGTGCAATATTTGCTATCTGCCTTTAACTTATCTGAACCATAAACATTTTTTTTTTTCATATTTATTTTAACGGTAAACAAAGTAATGCTGGTGTTGATACTGACCAAATCTTTAGAAAATATGTATTTTATTGTCTGAAATTATCTCTACAGATCATATCCGTTTTAAAAATCACCCAAAGACCTGGCTGGCTTACACAAGTGCATGAAAAGTGCAATGTGTCATCAAATTAAAATGTTAACTCCCCTTTATCAGCATCTAGCTTCTTTTTTCTTTTTTTTTTACAATGTGCAGTGGGTGCAGCCAGGCTCAACACTGGGGTGAAGTTACACTTCTCTTCCGGTGGGTGAGGTTTCCAGCTCAAGGGCAGCTAAGAAGTCACTAGATACTGTACTTGTGATACCACAGAGAGGTTCGCTAAATGTGCTTTTAATTGCTTTCCGCAGATTAGATTGTCCAGGCTCACTTGCTTTGTCCAAATACCTGCTTGTATAACGCACGAGAATAAAATGACAAACTGTAAAAATAATCTATAACTGCTTGGCCCGGTCTCATTGGAGTGAAAAGGGTCCTGTTATTTTTATTTCTCACAATTTTGGGGGTCAAATCATTTGCATGAATGCCAACCCATTGGTTTCCACAAAGGAGGATTTTAGAAAAGCGAGATGAACGGAGAGATGGGGAGCTTAAGAAAGAGGAAGGAAGAAGTCATGTTGTCTTTTATTAAACTGCCAATATGTGCCAGGATCTCAGCAGCAGGCGACGCACGCAGACAGACAGACAGACAGACGCATACACACACACACACACACAGACACACACACACACACACACTTATTGTGCATTGTTTAAAGGTATGAGGCCTCTTATTTGTCCTGAAGAATGGAACAACTGTGTTGTGGGACACTATATCTCTCCGATCAGGCCATGCATGGTAAAGTAGCGTGTGTTAGGTGTAGCGGCTGTGTACAGTATGCCTGCACTTGCTTATTATGGTAAATGGAATGCTTTTATATAGAACTTTTAACCAAAGTGCTTTACAGTATTTTGCCTCACATTGACCCATTCACAGACACATTCATACACCAATAGTGATTGCTGCCATGCAAGGTGCGACCAACCACCGGGTGCAGTTGGGTAGGGGGGTAGGGAAGTAAGGCATCTTGCTCAAGGATGCTTACAGGTAGGTAAACACTGGGGTTTTAACCCACAACCTTATGGCTGGGAGCCAAACACCCAGACCACTCGACCATCTTGTCCCCAGTTATTAGTCAGTGAATGTGATCGCATCCCTTATTAGTGTTTTGCAATAGCTTGTAAAATAGTGTGCCACTTTTGTGGTCCTGAGAGTAATGACTCTCTCGTGTGTGTGTGTGTACACTACTGTTATTCTAGGATTGGTAGCCAGGTGACAACACAGCATTGTGTAGAACATGGTTTCATATGCTAAAAAAAAACTTTATTTCTGTGTCATGACTGTAATGACAATAATAATAATCTCTTTGCACCAATAGGGTTTACTTTAACAACAGGCCCATTCTGCAGATGGTCAGTTTCTCCGTCAGCACGTCCTAATGGCCTAGCCAATCAGTCAGTCACTTTGGCGTGCAGCATGTCACGGTCTAATCTGCGGTAGTTTATTCTTACTGATAATGGTATATTTTTTTATTGCTACTGTGTTGGGCCCACATACTAGGAACCTCCGCTTTCTGGAGGTCGTGCCTAGAAGTTTAAAAACCACTGATCTAGTGAGTTAGCTAGTGGCCGCTACTCAATAGCCTTCTGTTCCTCATCTTGGCTCAGTTTCTTCTCTGGTGGGAACACACTGCAGTAGACGGACTATGGCAATCCCATTGCATTGGGTGGTTCTCCCAGCACGGCCTCCTGTTGTGTGTGTGGCGCCACAGAGATGCATGGGTGCCTTCTTTTCCGTTCAGTTCCCTTCAGATTTGACTGTTAATTCATAAAATAGTAAGAAACTATCTGATTGGTCGAGGCTCGGACAGGGTGTGTATTGTGTGGCGTGATTGGTGTTTGAATAGCCTGGCATGTCTCCCGCTGTGCCTTTAAGAAAAGAGTGTTTAGAATCACCTGACAGCGGGACTTCCTGTCCTGTAGTGAGCTGACAAGCGAGCACAGCCAAATTCCCAGTTGATGTACGATGGCGGAGCACAAAACTGACGACCGGTTAGGGTCACTGACGACAAGGAAAGCCATGTAATAGAATAGTGGGGATGTCTGTTTGGTTGTTCACTGAGAGAACCCCGCAAAACATGACCATGACTACCACAGCACAGCTCCACACCACATGGTCAAACGGCGACGCGACTTCCTTAGGTGCGTTCAGAATTGGCAAACATGTTTGTTTGAGCTTGAATTGTTTTACGATTTGTGTAAAGCTGTCGTCCAGCTTCAACGTGTGTTCGTCGAGAACTGCCTCCTCAAACCGCTTGCTTTTGTTCGCAAACGTTCGCGGCTGCAACGCCTGGAGAACGGAAGCGAGTGCGAATGAACGAAAAAAGGAAAAGACACAGAAGCAGTTGAGGGGATGGCGAGCCACACGCTCGGTACTTTAATTAAACGAAAAAGAAACGGAGGTACTAGCGAAAACCAAACTGAAACAAAAGGCGTGTACAGTCACGTAGCATATTGTCCGAGAACATGAAACAAATACCCACACCCTCTCCCGGTAGTCCCCAGCCTATATGCCCTCACACCCACACGGCTGAAGGCAATCGATCTGATTGCACGTGTGGGTGTGAGGCGCTGGGGATGCGGACTGTCCTTCCCCGGTGTTACCACACCGGCGAGACGACGTAGATGTTACATTGGCGAACACATTGCAGACGCAAAACGGTTTAAATATGTTTGCAAACGTTCGCAAATGTTCACTATGTTTGCCAATTCTCAACGCACCCCTGGTTTTGGTGTGGTCAGATCTGTATGACCGACCAGCTGGTTTTGATTTTGGTGTCTTGTCATATAAGATAAAAACCCTTCTCCGACGTGTTGTATTGTTTGGCCACTGCAATCCTACAACAGTTTGTCTGGCTTGCTTTATATCACCGTACCCCACACCATTTTTATAAAAAGGTAACCTCTGTATTTGTCGTTAAATTCATTATTCTAGTTATTCTTTTATATCACTTTGAGACCACAGAGGTCAAAGCTACAATACCACGAACGTTGCTCTATGTGCGTGTACAGTACTGTGTGTAGTAAACATAACCAAACTGTTAAGATCATTCTTCCAGGTGGATTTACGTTTTGTGGGTGTGGCATTTCAATCTTCTCAACACTATTTAAGTTAAACAGTCTGGTGAGTAGGGGCTGTAAATAGTGACCTTTACACAGCAAACCCTCTACCCCCACAGATGTAGACTACATGTTTCGTTGCCTTAATACAGGTAGACACACAGTTTTAGAGGCTTCATTGACTCATTTAATTTGTGCACTGTTCACTACCGTCTTCTGCCATGGAGCTAACATGATGTGTTAGCACACATGTTATTTCACGTCATTGTTCCAGCTATTATTTAGGCTCCTGGTACTCATTCCTAGACTCCCCAGACTGTTGTGAGACATGGTAATGGGTTGTCGGGTTGAAAACACTAGGCTAGACAAGTCCATATTTCCTCATGGGAGAGCAGGAATGCGGGACTGGGTGGTAAGACAGGTGCGTGCGCACGTGTTGAACTAACTCCAAAACCCCCTCTTTTACTCAACTTCTGGTTTAACCTACTCTCTCTTCTTGACCACCCCCCCCACCGCTCCCCCTCCCTTATTGGAGACAGATGTTTGATTTAGAGCTGCCGTGCAGTGTAAACACACACACACACACACACGAGCGCACACGCACGGTGTCATATAACCGTATCACAATACACCCACATCTATCACACATACAAATGCATACTGTGCTTTTGCAGCAAACAAGGGCATTGGGCGTATACACACACACACACACACACACATGCGCACACACACACACACTCTTTCACACACTCCCTTGGGGACCTTGTAATGCTCACCATATGATTCGCTAGTCAAGCGGCAAAGGAGAAGAATGCTGTTGGTTTTTCAGAGGTCACCGTTTGTGTTGTACGACAAGCCTTCTTGAACACACCCCTCCTTTTAAAACAATTGTTTTTCTATATTGTTTTGTCGCATTCCTCTCCGTCGTGTGTGTGTGTGTGTGTGTGCGTGCGCGCGCGTGTGTGTGGGGCACGGAAACAAAAGTAATTTATTTGTTAGGGCAAAAGTTGAAGGTTAACTTGCTTGGAATTTTGCTGATAGCGCACATGCACACACTTGCGCACAGGCAGAAATACTTTACTCTACTCTTACGCCGATTACATACTGGATACGTAGTTGCGTAATGTTTCACAGCGTAAACGGGACCTGGCTGTACCCTAAAATAAAGCTGTGGTTCATTTGGTTGGCAGAATTTGTACTCCTATCTTAATAACCACATTTCACCTGGAGCAATGTCAGTTTCATTCAGGGTTCATTACTTACTAGGACCGACCATGGGACCTATTAGCATCACCTTGAATACCAATTGTAATCAGAAGGAGTTGCATTGTGGTTGCGTGAAAAGCTACGCAGCGTAGGGAAACTACGCATCAAGTATGTAACCTGCGTTACTCTCACTAACCCATAATCTCTCTCTCTCTCTCTCTCTCTCTCTCTCTCTCTCTCTCTCTCTCTCTCTCTCTCTCTCACACAGACAGAAATGCATTACTTCAATCTTAATACAAACGCACTCACACACACATTCCAGTGGCATCCTGCCGCTCATTGATGAGGAAATAAGGAGGAGGGGTGTGTGACAAGCGATGGGAGGGAGGAACGAGGGAGAGAGGGGTCTGCATGAAGGGGGAGTGCGGGGGGGAGTTGAGCTGTGTCCTGTTGCTGTCCATTAATGTGTGTGAGGTGAGGCTGTGCCTCATTTGGCCTTGCATAAACAGCCTAAAATCTTTTTTTTTTTTAAGTGCTGCCAAGTGTGATCTCTCGCGAAGATAGTGGTGATGGTCCTACTAATGATCTGGCTTCTCATTTGTCTTCAGCAAGCAATCGGGGCCACATGGAAGCATGCGTCTTCCCAACATTGAGTGTAGTGAGGGGGGGGGGGTTTGTGGGGAAATACTACATGTTTGGATAATGTGTTACGTGAACCTGCTGGCTAGCCTTTAGCTGTTCAGGCGTTTAAACGCGTAACCGCTCTGTGCTCCTGACAGCACACCAAGGTAGACTTGTGGTTGACTTGGCAACGTAGCGGGATTTCATACACTGGACACTGTGTAGTAGAGGCCATATTTAGAACATTTACTTGTAGAAACAAGGTTAAAACAAAAGATTTAGTGTGTGTGTGGTTTCCCTAAACCTGGGTCAAGGTCATCCCCTGATATAAAGGTGTGTGTGTGTGTGTGCGCGCGCGCGCATGTGTGTGGGGTCAGTGAGCGTGGGATGTATCGACCCACAGACAAAACCCATCAATACCATTCCATCTTCATCATTTAGAATGAAACACACACACATTCATCGCCCAGAAGGTTTGAGATTAAACGCGCATGTACACACACACACTCTCTAGTCTTACAAAAAACCTTGCTGTCGATTCAGCAGTAGGCTTTTGGTAATGCCAGAAAAGGTAATTGAAGCCCCTTTTTGACATTGAGCTGTGTGCGTGTGTGTGTGTGTGTGTGTGTGTGTGCATCAAATTGAAATGTCCCTGTCTGAACCACTGTAGATCCCTTTTAGCTCAAGGCTAACACCTTCAATTAGCCTGTTTCCATTTTAGATACTAATGGACTGGATTCCTCTGTTAGCCTCTCTCTCCTGTTTCAGATGGAGTATTCTGTGACATGTAGCGATGGTATGCAGATGGTTTAGGGTCTGAAATGTTTGTATGTTGTGTTGAGATAATGGCAGTCTTCCTGCATTTTTGCACGCGTAGAATTGCGTTTCTTGTGTTTGTCTATTGTGACGTGTGTGTGCATCCCCTTCCTGTGTTCAGGAAGGAGCAGATGCTCACCCCTACAGGAAACGCATACACACAGAGAGCTGAAGGGATATGCGTCCCCCTTCCCAATTTTCTATTCGGATGTAAAGCAATGAGACAAAGTCTTTTTTATTTATTTATTTTAAACCCTGGGTATGGCTTTTGACCTAGCCTGATTCTAGTCTCGCAGAGACAGCTTTTACATGCATAACGTCTGGGACACAATGCTGGCTAACGGCATCAGTAGTACCCGTACTCCTTAACTCAATGACCAAAGGAGGAATTTGTTGGAAAACTTAACAGAGGTGCGTTCAGAGTTAGCAAAAATAACAAATGCAAACTGTTTGAGGCGGTAGTGTTGAGAAGATTGTAATGCCACACCCACAAAAAGTAAATACACCTGGAAGAATGATCTTAACAGTTTGGTTATGTTTACTACACACAGTACTGTACACACATAGAGCATCGTTCGTGGTATTGTAGCTTTGACCTCTGTGGTCTCAAAGTGATATAAAAGAATAACTGGAATAATGAATTTAACGACAAATACAGAGGTTACCTTTTTATAAAAATGGTGTGTGGTACGGTGATATAAAGCAAGCCAGACAAACTGTTGTAGGAATGCAGTGGCCAAACAATACAACATGTTAGAGAATGGTTTTTATCTTATATGACAAGACACCAAAATCAAAACCAGCTGGTCGGTCATACAGATCTGACCACACCAAAACCAGGGGTGCGTTGAAAATTGGCAAACATAGTGAACATTTGCAAACGTTTGCAAACATATTTAAACCGTTTTGCGTTTGCATTGTGTTCGCGACGAACGTTTGCAAACAAAAGCAAGCTGTTTGAGGAGACAGTTCTCGACGAACACACGTTGAAGCTGGATGACGGGTGACCGCTTAAATCTAATATTTTTGGAATGTTTACACAAATCGTTCAAAGCAAACATGTTCGTCACGAACGTTCGCCACTTTGAGCATTTGGAAGGGCGTTCTGATACCACTATGAACGATGGAAGGCTCTTCCCACTGGGCATGGGATTGGCCTTCTGACTCCATTGTGAATATTGGAAGGGCCTTCTGACATCACATGAGTATTGGAAGGGCCTTCTGACATCACATGAGTATTGGAAGGGCCTTCTGACATCACATGAGCATTGGAAGGGCCTTTTGATATCACATGAGCATTGGAAGGGCCTTCTGATATCACATGAGCATTGGAAGGGCCTTCTGACATCACATGAGCATTGGAAGGGCCTTCTGACACCACATGAGCA
>JAODLL010004681.1:0-10987 GCA_026546735.1 Forbesichthys agassizii | reverse complement strand
TATATATATGTATATATATATGTATGTATATATATGTATGTATATATATATATATATATATATGTATGTGTATATATATGTATGTATATATATGTGTGTTTGGAGAGAGAGAGAGATCATTTTATTGGAATTATTGCTGCTTGCGTCTTGCAAGCCTGTGAAAGACGGTTGGATATAGATATGTTGTTGTCCATGCAAGTGCTTTTTTGGCTTGTGTGCATTTGACTGCTGCATATGAGCACCAGAATATAAGGCATACAAGTATTGAGAAACTATGGGCTTGAGATTTCTCAATAGACCTTATTGTGACATAACTGGGCCTATTGTTGCATGTTCTGTTTACTTCATAACTTGATTTAGCTGTATCACCTGGTAAATCAACTTATTGAGCGAAGCGTGCTAGCTCAGTTCATATATACTGTGTGAGGGGAAAACACACTTTGAGAATCTCTCTCACCTAGTAAGCAGTGGTAATGGGCAGACCACTGCACTCATTGAGTGGGTGGGTGTCAACCCACAATGCATCAGAATGACACCTGAGAGCTGATAATTACAGAGCAGAATACTGTCTGTGCCAACGCCTTGTTTGCTTTTAGAATGATCCAGTGGGCTATGCGCTTACCTCATCTATTTTTATTTTTTATTTTTTTTGCCGCATGTTGTTCCAGGTTTCAGGATTCATCTTGATGTTCTTTCCCAGAAAATACTGATGTTACCCCCCCCCCCCCCCCTCCCCCCCGTCCCCCATTAAAAATATAATATTTCAATAAAAAAAAGATTTGGTGCAATTTGGAGCATATATCAGCGTTTGCCCCACTACTTTGTGGACGTGCATGGGTGGACTACATGCATGCACTCAACTGCAAAAAGAACACGCCCAGTTGAATGCCCACAGCACAACATCCTAGCTACAGATAGCACATGAAGGTTGGACCCTAATGTAGAGTCTTGCTGAGAAGCTCCTGCCTGCCAGTAAAGGTGGTCAGTGAAGATTATCTTTTCTCCTATTTCTTCTTAAGGAGGCATAGAGGTGACATTCAGAGCTTGTGCCATTTTAATAAAACGCATCTACCTTAATATGGTTTCTACACTTAAAGGCAGGGTATGCTATGCTACTTGACCTATCCCAAGCTCCGCCCCTTTCACTTGTCCTACCTAGTTACTGTAACTAGGTTGGACAAAACGGCATGGAAAGCTATTAATAGGATAACGGCCAGTTTACGGGAGGTTCCGTCAGATTCAAATAATGCTGTTTAACTGTTAGAGGACATGCAAAATGGTGGGGGCTTGGGATTGGTCAATTCGGTACACTTTCTGTCAAATTCAACAAATATCTCCTCACAGGCTGATCTGTGTGTGCACGAATTACAATCTGGTGTCTGGAGCAAAGAAAGTGGTCAAAAATATGTTGTTTTTTTTTTTTCTTAATGTGAATTTTACTACATGCTAATAAGGGCCAACATGGCTTAGAAATTGGTGGCAGCAGTCAACTTGGTTGATGAATATCCTTCAATAGGATCACAGTATGTTGCATTGTTATTCTAACCTTGAAGGAGCCCTGCTAAAGTCAGTATGATATCTCCTGTCAAACTGCATCAGGCTGACAGGCATCAAGGCACGGCCACTTGTGTTTCTTCAGCTGGCGTTGGACAGAGCCAGAGATAACTTTGAAGAGCGTTCGCTTTTCCTATGTTAGATTAGCAAATCCCAGTGAGCCGAAAGCCAACTGAAAACCCAACCAACAGTTCACTGTGTGGCCGGCATACTCTCTACTCCCAGCAAACCCATTTGTCCCTGATGCCCTGTGTCTTGTGACTTGGCTTGTGCTGCTTTAGTAAATCTGGGACATGTTTATGGGCAACCCCATTATTAAACTGTGCCTGGACGGGTGTACACCTACAAAACAGCCAATCAGTCATCTGCTCCACACCCTATCCTTGGCAGTGTCCTACACCCAGTGACAAGATGTAGACAACAAGGAGATTTTGGCAAGTTGGCACAGGCTCGCTTCGTAACCTCGTTGTTAAATAAGCAGAGAAACGAGACACACTGGTGATTTGAGTGTATTCACGTATTACCCCGACGTTCTAAATTTCTGAAAGTAGCTATTAAATATTCTCAAGATTGCCATGGGTAATTTTTCACTGCACTGTAAAAACAGTGCAACTTTTTACAGGGATATTATTTAAGTTAATGTAGATTTTTATATTGTGTAAATGGAGAGATGTATGGACACAAAATATAATTTGAATATATGATAATCCCATAGCCGCACATAAACGTATAGTCAAACCTGCATTTCTACATTAATTCAGAAATGTTTTCAGGGTTTGTCTTAATTTCCCTAACTATAAAACAGCTTTACAATCATAGAGCATCTGCTTTGCTTTGAGCTATGCTTTGTTCCCTAGCTGCTGTTAGCATCCTTGATCAAACCACATGGCTATGTTCAACTCACTATCTGATGATTGTCTTGGAAAGCATCTTTTAGTTCCACCTAATTGATTGCTGAGTGCATATTATGGGCCACAGGAGAAATTCAGCTTTGGCTTTCAGTTCTTGCATGTTAATAATACATCTATATCTATGCTTGTGCTTCTGATGTGCTTTGTATAATATTAAGTAAATGTAGCGGTTTCTTTAGAATACTTGTAACTATACTGTTACTCATGCTGCACCCAGAAACATCCCATTTGTAAGTTTTGTAAGTTGTAAGTAAGTGTTTCAAGAAAAAGGATGTTTGCGTTGAAATCAAAAAACCTCAAGAACCTCTGGTATTGTCCAATGTAATCATTTTTAAAAGCAATGAATTCCTCGCCCCAGTTCCAATTAAAGAGGGATAACAAGAAAATGTGATTCGATGTTACCATGTACAATCTGGAAGGATGGCAATGTCTACAGACATTTGTTTGATGACACAATCTGAAGTTATCGTAGTCTAAATGTGATTAGATTAACGCGTAAAGAGCCATATTGACGCTAGGTGTGACAAGATGACTCGAGGCAGAGGTTTACATCCCATCTTGGGGACAGCCGGCTGATTAAACAGCTAGGTGATAAATGGACGTGGTACCTTTCTGTGAAATCGCTACACGGCCAAAACACACGCGTGAATCTATGTTAGACAAATCTTAGAACTATAGTCAGCTATTTTAAGATAATTATAAGCTAATGCACTTCTTGTCCAGTTCACACCAAATATCTCCTCATATTCCAATATCTTACCGGGGGGTGGAAATGATCCAACACTTACACAGCCCTGGTTCCGGCAATGGGAACATAACCAGTGAACACCGCCTACAACAACAATGCCCTTGGCTTCGCAATGCGTTTCCAATTTGTGGAGGTGAAGCTTCGGAGGGTGTTTGTTTTGATTAGAGCTCAAAGTTTGCCTGCCTGGGCATTTTTCATGTAGAAAAAAAACAAGCAGCTGAACCGGTTGTTATGGGAAATACCAGGTCTCACTACGCACTTGTGATTGGTCAACTGTCAAAAAAGCGGATGACGTAGGGCGTTTTCCTCTGAGAAGTTGAACTTTTCTCAACTGAAAAAGAATCCCAGAGCTGCTGACAAACGCGCCTGTGGCAGCGTTTACATTCAGCGCCCGTGGCGCTCTTTAGAACAAGGTACGCTCCATAGGGTTATAATGTAAAAAAAGAAGCCAACAGCTTCCAAAAAGAAGTTGCGTCTGAACGCGGCCTAACCCTTCTTTTAATGTTCTGAATAACTATGCCAAGTAACTAATAACTAGGCTAGGCCTAAGGCCACGGTAACTAGGCTATGCCACGCAACTAACAACTGGACACCGCAACCAAAAAAACAAAATTGTTCTCAAATACTCCCCCCAATCTAAACTCATGGAGTAAAAGTTTCATGAGTTTTCTCTCCTACGCCTGTTTTTCCATTGTCTGTCTAAGAGGATGTCACTGTGATATATGCCAGAGAGTTTTAATATGCTGAGGGAAGGCTGTTTTTTGGTTCGTGAATGGCCTAGGCTCAGGGGGCATGACAGTCATGCTATGTCCCCCGTTGAGAGGAGAGATGGTGCGTCTTTGTCTGCCAGCTATAGCAGCCACTGGGAATGAGTATAGTTCTCTTAACTTTAAGTGTGACCTCTTACGAACACTGTAGGAAATGTTTAACAGACTTGAATGACCTTAAACACAACCTCACGGTGTGTTTGTTTTTTTCGTGAATACATGTGATCTGAAATTAATATAAATAGATTACTCGATAGAACAAATGACAAACGAAAGGATAAACTTTTTTCCATTGATCAAAATTATCCAAGATAAAAATGTCTGTCTTTTAAAGGGTTCATAAACTGTATGTATTTGTATATCGCAAAAGAACGATGAGAGGCAGGTTTAATTTTGTATCTTCTCTCACCTCACATTAAGCGATTTGCATGACAGACA
Organism: Forbesichthys agassizii; assembly: GCA_026546735.1. NCBI lineage: Eukaryota > Metazoa > Chordata > Actinopteri > Percopsiformes > Amblyopsidae > Forbesichthys > Forbesichthys agassizii. Next base: position 6,569 of record JAODLL010004681.1, on the reverse strand, counting down.
CTCCCTTAATTTTCTTGCAGATGTTTTGATGTTTATAACAAAAAAAGGACCGTTGATCTGGGAAGATTAAGACTTGATTTGGGACAAGATGTGTCTTGTGCAGCTGGCTTTTGCTCCCTACTTGGAGAAGATAACCCTCTGCCAAAGTGCCTTGAGTGTTAGATGAACCATTTGTTTGCGAACATGTTGAAGAGTTTAAGTCATGGGCTGTAAACATTTATTGCAGTTTATTGGGTCCGTTCACATCATGGCCCAATGCACCACTTGGAGTGGCAAATATAAATGTACTTGTGGTATCTTTTTTTTTCTTTCCCTCAAATATTTGCATTTTACAGTTTTTGTACAGACGGAAAGGCTATAAATGGTTTAACAGCAGCAAATATTAGTGTTTACAACATCCGATATGAGCCAGGCATCCAGGAATATTTGGACAAGAAAACTGAGTCCATGACCCAAGCTTAGATGGAGGGACGGAGGGAGGGCATACTGAAGCTACAAAATATTTGCAATAGCAGTCAGTAGATAAACAGTGTGCAAAATATCCAAAGGGCAACATGTACCGGTATGTATTTGGCTGCATATAATGTTGTTGGTGAGTTACATGGCTGAGCGAAGTTTGTTAGCATGTACAAGCCAGAGAATAGGCCCAATGTTGCAATGTCCAGAATCATTTTACCAAATAACATTTTCAGTTTTCATAAATTTCTTTGTGGTTTTATTTTATTTGAGGTCTTCTTCTTCTTCTTCTTGAATAGTTTCACATGTAGCGACTCAATAAAAGGTTTATTGTCTGGTATACAAACCCTATTTGAACATTAAAAATATTGTGGATTATAGAAATTAAGAATACGTTTTTCTGTGTGAAGGCCAGTGACATATTAAGAGAGCCCACATGTGAAGATTGTGAAGCTGTAAAGACTAGTTAAATGATGCAGTATAATACAACTGCAGTTCACCGACCAGACCTCTTGAAGCTGGTGACACGGAACGGAGTTACTCATCTGACCTAGGTCCCAGAGCAGGAGAGGTCTATTTCGGTGTGTTTGTCAGGCACTCTGGGTGAAGGGATTAAGATAAGTGTGAATAGGAGAGGCATTTTTTTACAATACTGCCAGAGCAGAGCAGGGTGAGAGAACTGTGAACTGATGACATGGCTCACTGGCACAGATATCCCGTCACTGTGCAGTTAGCTACTGGCTAACACAGCTTTACACGAATGCAGAGATAAGATGATGAATGATGTTTTATCATTCTACTCTAATTAATTCTACTCAAGGATACTTAAGCATATAGACTGCATGGTTCCAGGAGTGTGCATTTACTTTCACCTCTAAGCGCTACACAAAATGCACGTGGCACACATTCAAATACTCGTGTCCATCATATGCAAAGGAGGATGCTTGTACACATGGTCATCTACTGTATGTCTTATTCATTGTGTGTCCTGGCTGACGCCATGTGCCATTGTAAATGAATCCCCGCTGTTTGTCTGCTGTTCCCAGATGCAAAAGAGAGATTGGCCAAGAGATTCTCTGCAGAAGGCGTCTTCAATTACACCTCGCTGTTGCTCAGCCAGGAGGACGACATGCTATATGTAGGAGCCAGAGAAGCCCTGTTTGCCCTGAGCCTGTCTGACATCAGCAAGACAAAGCTGCAGAAGAATGTATGTACCCAAAGAAGGAGGTTTTAGCATCCATGCCAGACCAAAAATAACTTGCCCGACACAATCCATCCAGTATCTAAAATATGACGCTACATTTGTATACACTGTCAAAATAACAGCGAAAAGCATGCAGGATATGCACACTTTTCCACAATTGTCATAAACACAGATGACACAGCTAAAACTGGAAGCCTGTTTAGGGCGTCAATATTGATTCCCTCTTTTAATAATGCGGTGCTCTAATAACAATGGTCGTGGTTAAGGTGTCCATGGGCACATACGCACGGCAGTCAGTGTTTTTACGACTCTATATTCAATATTAAATGGGATTTAGGATTACAGTTATGGTTGATGTATAGATGTAATAACAGAATGTAATTATAGGAGTACAGCTTTACATGAAATGTACTGATTGTCAGGCATTGATACCTCTTAGTACACGGCTCGCTGGGTGAACCATTTTCAAGCGACCAGTTATAGCCATGCTGAAAATGCATTCAATAATGGCCCTGCTAAATGCTCCCTCTGAATGGAAGCTTGTTGTTTTGCCTGTACTGGAGTTATATTGCTTTTTTAATAAAATCTTTCATTTTTGTATTTTATTTATTATTCCATGCTAATTTGCATACTCAAAGATATTTTTTTCCTTTTCTGTTGTTTCTTCAGCTGACATGGGGCACTCCTGCTGGGAAGAGAGAGGAGTGTAGTTTCAAAGGGAAGAACCTTGATGTAAGATGCATTTACATTTTAGTTTTAACATGGAAATAACCATTTGTTTTTGACTTCCATCCATAAATTAATAGCCTAATACTTATTTAGTACACAATATATTACTAAATATACAGTACATGCTAATTTACTGAGCTAAATTTCTCAATATTATTATCAATAGCTGGGTTTACAATGGGCCCTATTAATCCGATTGGAATTGGGTGAAAGGCCCAACCCGAAAGAAAATGCTCCATATAACACCACGATCGGAAGAGATTTGGCCAAAACCAATTTAAATGTCATTCCGAAGCAGGGGTAGTATAACTCCTTCTGACCGGATTGAAAGAAGAATTCCACCATGTAAATGGTTAAACCCGATTACTCCCTGGTTGCGTTCTCATACACATGCCCCGACTTACGTTTTGAGTGATGCTGGACAACTTTTTTGCACAGCCACATGGATGTGTTATAAGAACGGTACAAAGTCTGTACAAATGAACTGCACACAAATAAGAGCCTGGGAGTTGGTGCCGTGGTTGTGCCCTAAAAGTGACTTGCTGTTATAAAGTGATCGCACAGAGCTCTGTTGGCGGCTATAGTGCACGTGCCTGCTGGCAGAGCTGGGGGACATAGAGCAGTGTCTGGTGTAGCCAAGACCTACTCTGTTATTAAGGTAGCCAGGGCCAGAGTGTATACCATTTGCTAGCGGGACACGTTACGTTATGAGCTAGATAATGTTTGCATGTTTAACATCAATTCCGATAAGTTGCGACGGTGCATGAAAACACCAGACCCGATTAGGTGACATCCAATGTATACAGGTAACCCGAAACCATAAATCGGAAAGATTCCATTCAAAAAGACAAAAAAGTGTCCGTGTAAACCCAGTTAATGTCGTGGAGGTAAATTCCTTTTCACCCTACTGAACAACTGTAAATCCTAACACGGATGCCCGCATTTGCACTTGAAAATGCAGTGCGTAATACTGTAATCATCTAAGTAAGTTCACAGTATTATTATGCACTACAGGGTATGGGTTAATGGGAGACAAAACCCCCTTAATCACCTGGACGGGGAGAAATGACGTCAAACCTGGTCCAGGTTTCTTTCGGCAAGCACTCATTATGCCAAAGTGTCTGAGTGACTCTAAAGGCCACGGTATACTCCAGACGAACAGCGCATGGCATGCGAAGGGCGTGTCTGCTGCGTGAAAATGCCACGATATGAGGAGAAAATGGCAGAACCGTCAGTAAAACAAAGGAGGAACAGCGATAGGAGGAAGATTAAGTGGAACCCAGAATTCAGAAGAACAGTTTTGTGTGTGTAACTCTCGAACATTTTCTTTCTTTCATTGTTTTTCGCAAACTACTTGAAGCCCAATGCAGCACCTGTTACTGTTTATATTCTTGCCCACTGTCTCTGCAGTCCTTCCTGTTTCCATGAACCTCCTGTAAAACCGGCCAGGTTAAACGAAACCGCTCTTCTGGGGTTTATTAAAATATTACATTCTTCTATTCTGAAACATTTGGGCCATATGGGAACAGTTTCCCTTTACGAGGGTTGCAGGTATCTTGTAGAATCACATCCGACCTGAAATGAAACCGCGCCGTTGAATTGAAGCGGCACAATGCCACATATAAAAGACTCCTTTTGTAAATGCTTGTGACGGCTCTGTAGAGTTCTGTGTTGACAGACCTTTCAAACAGTTACAAATAGATTCATCAAGTGTGTAGACTCGCTTGGGAATTGCCCTTTTACTTTTCTTTTTTTGCAACAGTGAACCACTTGCCTGGCTGGCTGTTACCTTGTTGTCATGCCAGCTGTTGTATCCCTAGGCGACAAGCCTGCTTTAGCTACAGCATGTACTGCATTGAAGCTGCGCGGTGTTGCTGCTGGGGACAATTTTTCCAAAGTGTGCTGCCGTTGAAGTTGTTTAGCTATTTATCTTTTTACATTAGACATATTCCTGGTTTCTCAGGAAACGGGAGCAGAGCTTTTCACAATAACAATCCCACGTATCCCTGATCACATTCAGTCGTGAAAAATGTCTCGTGCATTCCTTCACTGCTGTCTTCTTCTCCCTTCTCCGCCTCAACGCCACCAGACTGATTGCTTCAATTACATCAAGATTCTGCTGAGGCTGAACGCCACTCATCTCTATGTGTGTGGCACCTACGCCTTCAGTCCCATCTGCGCCTACATCGTAAGTGGTGGTTTCTCAATCCCGTTATTTGCAAGACATTTTCCTGTCAGTCACAGAAAATGGACTCTGATTTTTGTGTTCCCCTCTGCCCTACTTTTTCATCCAAAGTTGCGCCCCCACCACACCCCTACCCCATATATCCATATTGTTGTTCAGGAGTTACCACATCCTACAGTACTAAGGCACAGTAGCAAGACAAGCGATGACGAGTGTGCGTTTCTCAGAACAGGGATGGCCACTATAGGTCCAGGGACTCCCTGAGTGTTTGTCAAGAGAGCGAGCACATTGACGGTAATGGTGGTCGGCCGCCATGCAAGATGACAGTATTTTCTGTAATGAGGGGGGGCAGCTCATAGTGCCACAGCCTAGAATTTACCCCTCCCCTTTGACGTCACAGCGTAAGGGTAATATGGGTCCGCTGCTTGGAAAGAGGAGGACTTGGCAGAACTGCACTGGGATTCCAGGCATCTCTCAGCCAAGTTGTTTAGCCTCCCACTGATCATGTTGACAGTATCCAGACTGGTGTCTTGTGCGTTTCCCAGAGTCTTCCTGACAGGCAGGGCATATTCTACAAGGCAAGGGTTTAAAATCACAATAACAGCGATAGACCGTATTTTGTTATAACACTTCTGGAACAAGTCTCACGGGTTTTCAGACAAAATAAACAGTACTAACTGCCAGACATTAATTAAAACAACACGATTTGAAGAAGAATAAACATGCACGTATTGTACATTACTACTGAATAATCTGAATGATACACTGTTTAGACTTCTGTGGAGAGACGGTATGTATTTATCTACCCTATCAGCCTGGTTCTTCAAAACGTGTTTTATTATAATAATACAAATGCAGCAGTTATTGTAAAACCTAACGTGTGAATTGCACCAGCCGTGTTGCTTTATGGCATTTAATCACAGGAGCCTGTTGAAGTATCTTTCCATTGCAGCATTTCCAATGAAAAACAGCAGCGTCACAAGCTCGCAGTATTTTTATTTTTTTTCTGTAAGTGGAATCTAATTGGAAGGTTCCTGAGGGAGATGTTGTTTACGCTCTGTTTCCAGAATACGTCAACATTCTCTCTGGAGAGCGACGACATGGGTGAGGTTGTGATGGAGGATGGGCGCAGCAGATGCCCCTTCAATCCAGAATACAAATCCACCGCCATAATAGTCGGTATGTCACACGGCAAATGTGTACCGCTTGCCAAAGAGGAAGGTATTATTAGTGAGTAGCTTCCTGCAGGGGCCAAAGGCTACTGAAACAATAGCCGTTCATTTCCATCATAGCCGGCAAGCTGCTTTGATGTAGGCTACAACTTTAAGTCTGTAATGAGGAGTCATGATTCATCTGTTGATACTGCTTGCCTGTAACATTGTCTGATTACAAGGACGGCACCAGCTGCAATGGTTTGCTTATTTACCAGCCAATTAGTAAATGGCTACCGACGAGATGATTGAGAAGAGACAGGGGCATGATTTGCGTGATAACTTAATGGATCAAAAGTAATAGTGGTTTTACAGGGTGAAAATTCACGTTTTACTGTATACTTACAAGTGCATAAAACGTCTCAAATATGAAATGGCTTTGATTATATTACTTCTTCTATGCTTTTGTGTTCTCTTAGACCGGGAGCTGTACACAGGCACAGTCAGCAACTTCCAGGGGAATGAACCAGTCATATACAGGAGTCTGGGTCAAGGCAGTGCCTTGAAGACGGAAAACTCTTTAAACTGGCTGCAAGGTGAACTCCAGTTGCCCTTGACGATGGCAATCTACCGACCCCCCTGCCGCCCCAGCCCAACCCCCCACCCCCACCACACCCACCCGCCCCGCCTCTGCATCTTCCGCATTTCCACACAACGTCTCAGATAAGCTCCAGAAATTAGCGATCATTAGGGAGGCATGATCTCTAATCCACACAGACTGAGAGGGGAGACAAGCGCTTTGAAAATGCAGGCATGGGGCACTTTCAGTCAGGCATGGGGCACT
>JAODLL010004680.1:0-10988 GCA_026546735.1 Forbesichthys agassizii | reverse complement strand
TCTCTCTCTCTCTCTCTCTCTCTCTCTCTCTCTCTCTCTCTCTCTCTCTCTCTCTCTCTCTCTCTCTCTCTCCTTGTATTTACTATCAAAGCCTGAGCCGTGCGATGACAGAGCGGGCTGGCCCAGTGTAGTGGACGACGTGTTGAAACAGAGCTGGGCTCCCCTGAGGGGGTCCGAGGGAGACCCTCTAGACACTATCATAACTAACAGAGACCCCTGTGTATAGGGCAACATCCCTTAGACGCACACAAACACACACACACACACACACACACGCAGAACATAGACGTAACTGAATCTCCCCGTCTGTGGTTACTATAGGGAGGGAACGTGATAGGGCATACTATATACATCCATGCACACAGTCAGGTTTTTAAGAGCATGAATATGGATAGGGAAGACCGCAATGTTTGAACATGAATAACACATGTATGCCAAAACCACCCCACAAACGGCCCTGCAATGCACATATGCACACGCACACGCACGCACACACACACGCCACATTTACCCACTCCCACCCTCCCAATCCAGGAAGGAACCAAAAAATGAACAAATAAATAAATAAATAAATAAATATATCATTATGCATTGGTCACGGTTGTGTAGAACACAGCTCCGACTGTTCGATGTTGTACTATACGTCCCGCAGAAACCCAGCACACACACACACACACACTATAAACTTAGAGGTCAATTTTCTTTAGCTGAACGAAGCTTCTCAATATTAGTATCGATGTATGTAATTTTGGCCATCTTTAACTCTCCAATGATGTCACATCACAGTGCCTACAGGTATGTCACATGTGACCGCCAATTTAGAGGCCGGGAGAATGAATTACAGCCCTAGCAGTCTCAGTGTGAATATATGGCACCTAGGAACTGATATGACAATAACACAATAATTTAACATACGTATCTATAACTGTAATCGTGCTGCAGTGATTCAGCCATTTTTTTTTCTCCTTCTTAAAAAAAGTAAATTGTTTGCTGACAGACTGTGTGCCACTGGGTAACTCAAGTATTATGCCTGTCTCGCTGTCTGTTTTTCTCTCTAACTCTCATTCGACCGACAATCTGGGAGTCATTTCTGTAGTATGTAAAGTATTACACATGAAAGGGTGATTGCAGCACAACTACATACAGCTAAAAAAGGGCTATTTACCAATCAGACACTCAGCACCACACTTTGGACTTGGATAAGTAAAACCCTCAAACTGCTCAAAGTGAAAGCAGGCAAACTGCAGTTTGCTTATATGTTTGTTCGAAATCTCTTTACCTATGTGAGTTCTAGCATGGAATGGAATGTATTTTCTGTCAAAACAATTAAGGAGTAAAATGAAAAGGAATTTCAAAAATCTAAACTCAAACATATAAATCAATGAATAAAACCTAATTTATTTTCTATATGCTTTTTTAAAATGTCTGGTCAACCATTTGTCTCTGCAATGTCAAGATGTAATTTCCATATGACTCTGATGAAAACACACACCAAATCACACAGAAAGGAACACATTGTCTGTCATCACACAATATTACCCCAATATATATACACACACATTGGGGTCGATTTGGACATTTTCCCCTCAAGCAGGTTAGGAACAGTCAGGACTGCACCATCTGAAAACTCCAAAGTTGGCCAGGAGGATGCATGTGTGTGTGTGTGTGTGTGTGTGTGTGTGTGTCTGGTTTAGATATTGACTCGAGAACACATACAGAGTGATTTATAACCCTAGGTATGAACACAGCGTGGCTGGCCCGTCTTAGTACAGGGCAGAAGTGATACTTTTATGAGGCATAGGCGTGCACAATTAGAGCCAGCTAATCAATCTGCTATAGCATGGGCCAAAACACATACCTTGTGTCGTCTCAGAATTACAACAAAGATACGGGTTGACAGGAATAGAATATATGGGGCGCAAAACCATCGTGATCACAGAGCTGCTTTAAAGCCGCTCAGGTGAGCAGTACATGAACCTCAACATGTCTTTGATTTTCTGGATGTAGGATGTCCTTCATCCATTAGTGGAGAATTGACCTCTGGGCGTTTGGATCAGTGTCTAGGGAGAACTTTGCTCTGTCCCTGGGAAGACTTCAAACACACGAGGTCATTCCATGTGCTTCAGCACAGGCCAACGGTGACTTATGGAGTCTGAAGCAATGGGAAGGAAACTTGCTGTGACTCCAAGCTTTTCCCCTGCCCTCCCTATGGGATACAGTGCCATGAGTTATAGCCCCCTTACGCGGGGAAATAGGAAGTATGGAAGATCTATCAGAAGGAGTGGGCTTTGTGTTTACTGTGCGGTTATTGGAGGCTGACACATACAGTACAGTATAATAATAATATTAATAATAATAATAATAATAATAATAATAATAATAATAATAATAATAATAATAATAAATGGTCTGCTTGGCTCTGATCTCTTTGCCTTGATCACTCTAAAACATACAAACAAACATTTTACATGTCAAGATACACAATAAACACCAAGGTGTTTCATATGTCTTGAGAAAACAAATTCAAAATAAATCAAAACAGATTTGTGTAAATCTACTATACGTTCATTGCTTAATTTTCTTCCCAAGATCACATGTATTAATAAAATGTATTTTAAGACTTTGCTTACATTTTCATTTTGTTCCTAATAAAATTGTGTTTTAATTTCATTTTCATCTTCATTACCATACTGTAGTGCACTCAAATGGCTTATACATTATATTCATTGTACACATGCACAAGGAACAGTTGCTGTATCAAATAAAGATAAGTAATATGCTATATAGTAATATACAGTACACGGCAATGTCCTATTTCCTAACTTCAACAGAGGAGGGAACATCCTGTTTGTTAAAGGTCTACTGTACAATAAATTATCCTGTCCTATCACTTCCAATAACAACTCCAGAGAATTAAGTTGCAATAAACCTGCATATACAGTGCATGCTCTATCAAATAGCAGCAGTACAATACATGTAAGATAATGTGTTCATTTTAATTTGATTTCCGTTCCTAATAAAATACAGTTTTGATTTATCTGCAGAAGTGCTAGCGTTCATATTTCCAGAATGTCACAAAATGACATACGCCATAAAAGAGATATAAATGCGATAAAAAGGTTTCCCCGTTTGTACGGTCAATTCATTTTTAAAGCCGGACCTCAAAAAGACTACAGATGAAATGTCAGCTGGCAGAGGGGCAGAGGGGGACACTCTCCCCCCCGCCCTCGTCGGCTACAAAACAAGCTTGTTAAGGGCGTCCATCAAAGACAGGGCCCAAAGCGGTGGGGGTGGAAGACTAGGGAGCGCAGTGGGCTTCTAAAGGTCATCCTTGCAAACAAACACTTTAAGGTTACTTTCAGGCATCACGCACACACGCACGCACACACACACACACACACACAGATTCATCTGCACACATTGTACATGCACGTACACACACACGCACACTCTGATGGTGCCGTATGTGACCCAGGAACCCCAGTTCATTAAACCCAGCGAGGGGGGAGAGGAGAGCGACAGGGCAATCTCATTTGGAGCCATGAGAGAGCAGGGGAAGTAGAGAGGGTCTCTTTACGTGTGTGTAATTGGTCCGCAAAGGCATGGCTGGGGCCCATGCTCTGTCTGAGCGGCTAACCTCATGAAAGTCATTAGGACAGCGGAACGAGCTACGTGCGTATATGCAACACACACACACACACACACACACACACACACACACACCCCTTCCTGCTCTCTGTGTATATCGAAGGTCCCAGTTTTAGTGTCCATTAGTGCTGCTCATGTCCAGAATGTCCCGTGCTTTATGTGTCGGGGCGGGAGGCCATGTGGCCAGCTCAGGCACAACAGCGTGTACTCACTGACCCTCAGTACATGTAACATAGATATTTAACATGTATCATATATAACATAATTAAATAATAGTACATAGTAACACTCACTGGCACTGTTCATCCGCCTGGTCAAATGAACAGTGTTACATTTGCGCTCAATGGTGTATTGAGGGTTACTGAACTGAATGAAACGGAATGGACTCAAATGGCGGTGAGAGCACCATTTCAAGCATGTAAAAACCCCAATGTTAGTTTACACTGTATATGCTAACATTTGACTTGAATAACCATTATTACTATATATTATTACTAGTAGTATGATAGTATTTATCAATACTATTATTAGATTAGTAGTAGTAGTTGTCATACAGTAGAACGGGCCTATTCAATTAGTGGCCCGTGGGCCAAATGCAGCCCACCATCTACCCCCATGTGGCCCACGAGGGGATTGCACCCTTGACACCTATGCACTAGTTCAATACAGTATATAACCACTATACAAGTAATCAAGTCAATATATTACTGTTAATGAGTTATTATCTGCTCTACGGCCATTGAAATACTGAATAACTGAATTTGCTGATTAAAATACTAATTTGATGTTAAATAAGTAAATAAAGCACTGTGCTATCATTGCGCTGGAAATTACGGAGCCATGCTTGTGAGTGACAATGATAGCAGCCAAAGTAAATCGACAGCATTGCTTCCAGAAGGCCAGAGAGTCCCGTGTGGAGCTCACAGGGGTGTATGCATCCATGTTGCCTATGTGACGTAGTGCTAATGACCGGAGGAGGCTGAGAAGGTGGAGGTATACCTTTTTCTGCAGGATGTTGACCTTCCTCTCCTTGACGTCCAGCATGTCTTTCATGTCCCGGATCTCCCCCGCCAGCGTGCTCTTCTCCTCCGTCAGGTCCTGCAGCTGATTACTCTTCTTGGTGAGGAGCTGCTCCTTCTCCTCCAGACGAACACGGAGGGCATCCACCTGCACCGCCGCCCGACAGACAGGAGGAGAGACAGTCAGATGGACACTTGGGTATTTGGACATACTTGGACGCAGCAACATTTAATAACGTTAACTAAACAGGAGCACGGTGCTCGTATCCACTTTACCAGGCCTTGTGGAGAGAGATTGGGAGGTGGGGGGCAAAGAGTGGAAAGGTTTTCCCGTTTCCAACATGTTATGGTTCAGTGCGAGGCCTGACATGTCTCAACACGGTCACCTGTTGACGTTTGTAAGTCGACACAGCACAGACCTAATAATGTCTATTACGTGAGCTGTTGCCAACGTGTGCAGTTATGATGTGGTCCCATCGCTTGTTATTGTGTGCAACATATTGCCCTGGTAGGTACTGTCATGGTACAGGCCACTGCAGCACACACACACACACACACACATTTAGAGGAATGAGTGATATATTCGCTTGCTCCAGAGCTTGTTATTTGACATATATCAGTGCTCTACTGTACTCCCTAGACATATCAGTGCTCTACTGCACTGCCTAGGCTGACACACACACACACACAGCTGGCTGTCATGGACGGACCCTGCGCTCCACACTCACTATTCAACACCTGATTACATTTCCAGCTCCCGTTGCCATGGCGCACCTTGCGAACCCAGGTAACGCGCGCATTTGTAGCATGCGCACGTGTGCGTACGCATGCTACAAAGGCTACCATTCTCACTAGCAAGCGTCAAGAGGGCCTCTGTGGTAAAGATGTTAAAGCACTGGAGCACGGACGGTAGCTGTGCACTCCAGAAGTCTCGAAGACATCTCTAGATCGCCTATGAACTGCTTTGTAGGGCTGGAACAACCACAGTTAAAAAGCTCCTGTGGGTACAAGACCTATATAGTGTCACAATGCCATATACACCCTTCTGTTTTGGGCCAAGTATGTTTTCACATGTAATATATAAGAACAGTGCTCGTTGTGTATACTGTAATATGCAGAGCAATTGTGTTTGCATACGCATCAGAGGAAACACGCTTGACCAACGTACACGAGAACACACATGCCCGTACATGCAATACAGTGTCTGCGTGTTCTGGAGATACCATCTCACCCCAGCTATGCCCCTTCTGGTGTTTAACACACACTACAATACCCCTTTACCTGCGAATCACTGTCCATCCACACACACACACACACACACACACACACACACACACACACACACACACACACACACACTGATGTTCCAACACATACAGCCCACTCTTCATGCATGTGTGTGTGTGTGTAAGAGTGAGAGCTCTCTGTGTCGGCCACAAAGAGAGAGAGAGAGAGAGGGCTGCTCTCAAGTAGCTCCATTAGAAGCAGGTTGGGACCCCCTGGTGTAAGATGGTGAAGGATTTATCTCACGTTGCTCCGCTGGCAGACAACCAGGCCCTAATGCTGAGACTCAACTGTCTGCTAGACCACACTGCAGCGACACCACTAATCCTTTGCAGGCCTCTTAGTGCGTGTGCCTGTGTGTGTGTGTGTGTGTGTGTGTGTGTGTGTGTGTGTGTGTGCGTGCGTGCATGGACGCAGGACAGAGATGCTTTAGAGAGAGCGCGAATGAGAGAAAGAGAGAGAGAGAGAGAGAGAGCAAGAGAGGGTGTGATAGTGAAAGAAAGAAAGAAAGAAAGAAAGAAAGAAAGAAAGAAAGATGAAAAAGAGAGAGAGAGAGAGAGAGAGATGAAAAAAGAGAAAGGTTCAGTATCTGCCTCCTACCTCCGACCTGGCAGAGAGCAAATTTTGAAAGAATGCAGTAGCGAGGTCTGACAGGAAATCCCTGCTGTCTCACCTGCGCTGTCTCACCTGCGCTGGCTCACCTGCGCTGTCTCACCTGCGCTGGCTCACTAAGCTGTGATAGCGAACCGACGCCCTGCTAATACCCTCCTAAAGCACACAGAGGCAGATAGAGGAGTTCCATGAGAACAAAGGGTTAAGTACTGACGCAGAGGCAAAGGGACGTGATAGAGACCGTATGAAGTAGTGAACCAGACCTCACACAGAGCAGAAGAACAGAAGCTTGTCACATACTGTAGGCAAACTCACTCCTTTAAAAGGTAACGTCAGCTATTGCAAGCTAATTGTAAGCTAACACACTTTCTGTCAAATTCAACAAATATCGCCTCGCATTTCGCTAGCTTACTGTTCCCTGTGCGTGTTGAAAAAAGAAAATGGTACTTCTACACAGCCCTGGCTCCGTAAGTAGGAACATGAACAAAGTTGCAAACACCGATCACATAAACAAAGCCGTAGTATACGTTTTGCTTCACAATGCATTTTGATGTGCGGGGTGGTGCCACGAAGGGATATTGTTTTGATTTGAGTTAAATGTTAGCAAGCATTCTTAAGAATGACTAGCCCCGCCATTAAGAGATGTGGTTCCAATGCAGAGCGGTGAAAGCCTATTTTGAAGCAAGCCGTTTCTAAATGTAACCCAATGTTTACTGCAACAGCGAAATGCTGTGCATTAGCCTTCTGATGCCAAATATCTGCAGGAGTACTGGAGTAGCCTATCTATAAGCATTTTACGAGATCATGGGTAATATCAAGGCATACGCTTTGTCTTACAAGGCTATCCTCTCTCAAGTCAATCATCAACGAGGAAAGCTGACCTTGGAGCGCCATGAAAGATGTAAAACAGTATTGGTGACGGTGCACCATTGACGTGAAAAGTGTGCTGGTTGATTAATATAGACAAACAGTAGCCTGAATAAATTAGATGAAGTTGAACTTACTTCATAAGTGCAGGCTTGCTTTACACTGTGCTTGAAAAGTTCAGATAGACTGCTCTGTCCCATTGAGCTCCTTTAAGTTTGTATACACGTATGTTTGGAAGAGGATTGCTTGCTAAAAGAGGCTATGTACAAATGATCTATTTTTGTAATGTTTTCATTTTCGGCTGACTCTTTAATTATTCGTTTCTTACTGTATGTTTGAAATTATGTTTATAATCCATTGCTGCATTTCCCGCTCTCTATTTAACAGGCTATTCGTAAAATGTCATATCATCACCTTATCCCAGAATTCCACTGGCCAACTCCACATATATTAACATCAAATGGACCATTAATCGTTACTACATCGAAATGTACAACTAATGTGATGAGGTAAGATAGCCTATGTGTGCTTTATGCATATCACATTTTGTAAACAAAATCAAGAATGACACCATTCCAGGAAATGCCTGCACATTGAACCATAACATATGTCTACTGGCAGAAATGGTCTAACCAGGACAGTGGTTCTCAACCAGTGCCTGACCTGTGCGTGGCCCGCACGGCCACGAGCTCATACTTCTTCATGCTCTTTATTAAAAGGGGCTTGGTCCACATTTCTCAACACATAACGCACACTGATACAACACCGTATATAGAGTACAGCGATAACGTGCAGAGCTCCACGTCTCCAAGACAACCATGGGAGAGTCATTTGGCCTGGGATGCTGGCTAGGACACACTGTCTTGTAACGACTCAGAGACGATAGCGAGAGGGTGGGGGGGAGTAAGGAGTGCTAGTGGGGCTGGATGGATGAGGATGGAGAGTCCAACATCCAAAGGGGAGATTGCACTGAAACGTTCCGCCTCACTGATAAACTGCAACAACGTCCATATCATCTCTCTCCTCCTCCCCCTCCTCTCTCCACCCTCACCATAAGTCCTCCTGGTCCCTCACTCAACACCACGTTGTTTAGAAAAGGCCTTGATATGTTTTCAAGATTCTGTGGTTGCAAAACTATTAATTCTTGGCAATGCGATTATTATTTCTTGCGTTGCTTTTTTGAAATCGAACACACTACAAAGAACGCACACACGCTGTATGCTTCTACATGTACTGTGCATGTGCACACAGCATACTGTACGTACACACACAATGCATTTACTGTAGATATCGCTCGTGCGCGCGTACGTGCGCGCGTGCATGAGCTAACACCCTCTCGCACTCCCAGTGACGGCCAAATGTGTATTCTGGACATCGGTTAGCAAAGTAAAACAGAGGCTTAAAGAAAACAGCTCCTCTGTTTGTCCGCACCTCCCTTTCTCTGCCTCATGTTTCATCATAAAAGTGTTTCTGGCAGGCCATCTTGGGGAGGTATCGGGCCTGCACCAAACAACACAGGGACCATATGAGCAGGCCGCAGCCGAAACAGCAGAACACGAGACGGAGCAAGCACCGCAGCAAAAAGCGTTTCCGTGCTCAAGGGTCAAAACAAACGTTAACGCGACCTCTGTGTCCCTCTCCTTGCTTCTCGCACGTACGCACAAATACGCACGCACGCATGCGCACACACACACACAAAGCTCGACATTCGTTTTATTCATCATTCTGCGCCGTAACTAAGTCAGTAAGGCCCAGTTCAGTGTCGTTATGTCTGGTGGAGGTCTGGTAGGGACGCTTAAGGTGCCCTTTACGCAGCTGTGCGAGCTATTTACCTCTCTGGCCGCGTGTCATCCAGCGTGCCTGTGTAAATAGGCCCCAGGCAGCCATTAGAGATGGTTTATTTAAAGGCTCACGTTGGAATATTCATCATACGAATGTACAAGTTGATATTTGACTAATATGTGTTTATCTTGTCGTGAATGTGGCCGAGCCTGGATTCTATCAAAGCTAGGGATGGTAAGTGTTTTTAAAGGATGAAGCCAGCCCACCACAGAGTCCCCATAGTGTTCCTATTGCAGTATATCACAGATAAAATAACACTATTACACGGGCTGAATAAATCTAATTGAAATTGTATTAAAATGTCGGTTGAGAAATGAGTAAGTGATAGGAGCACCGAGATCTGTCTGCTACAGTACATAAAGCTTCCACTATCCCTCCAACCCTGTCTATGCTTTTATCATGACAAGCTGTGGTGCAGTTACAGTTGTTTCACATTGTTGCAATGAGTAGCAGTGACTAATAGAAACCTAGTCAGTGGGTTTTTAGAGGTTAGGAAGTCTGGCTCGATCACGTGCCGCGTTGCATAACGTGTGTTGAGTGTTACAGTTTCACTCTGGAAACCAGAACACGCCTTCAATATAATCCAGACCATGGTGTCAACCCACTTTCCACACACAGAGCTAATTTTCTCTCCACCTGAGCTGTCCACCGCAGACATGATGTCAGATGAGGCTAGGATGTGGAGGGCTTGGGATTGGCTCCCTGTCCCGGGGGCCTGGGCTGGGTGTCATTGGAAGGTGTGTCATCAAAGCCAGGCATGACACAACCCTCCCTGCTCCACGCGAGATAATAAGTGGCCGCCGGTGCCGCAGGGACGCCAGCCCGTCCCACACACAACACAGGCTGATTAAACCATGGCAACGCACATGTCTGCCCCACGGGCTATGTGGAGGAACTTGGGGGAACGCGCACACGCACACACACACACACACACACACACAAAAGCATTTGCATGTGCAAACCCGTGAATAAAACAATAATTCCCCATCTTGCAGTGTGACAAAAGGACCTTTGTCAGCGGGCTGAAGTAATGCATTCAGCCACAGTATGGCAGTAAATCATGTCACGGTCCGCGGTGCCCAGAGGATGAGGGATTATCTAAAACAAACGCTCTAGGGGACAGATTATGGTCAGCCCGTGTAGCATCGTAGCAAGGCACGCTGAACACAGCTGCCACGATCCTTCCCCCACCCTCCATCCATCATCATCATCATCATCACGTCCTCAAGCAGAGGTACGCACACGCACGCACTCACACGCACGCACACGCATGTGTGCACGCGCGAGGAAGAGACGCTGCATGCGTTCCCCCTCATTAACACGTGCTCCCTCTTTGATTATTTATCCTGGTCATTTCCAGCGCTGCACGCCAGTTGCTACATCCTGCATCCAGGGCATCCATTTCCTTCCAAATCACATTGAGCAGATACTCTGGCAAGCATGCAGAACTACGCTCCCAAATCCCTTAAACACATCCTTGATCTAGAAAACAACCCGTACGTCAACTTCATGTGTCTGTCTGTCTGTCAGCTCCCTGCTCTGTCGATTGATGCTACTTTCTAAATCAGCGGTTATCTGGACTTCTGCCCGGAGGACGAACCGTTCAAAACACAACTCTGACACATTTATAACAATGTGGAATGATGCTAGGGGACAATGCACTGAGAAATATAATTCACTTTGACTGGAAACACAGCAAATACTGGTATCCAATCA
>JAODLL010004679.1:0-10988 GCA_026546735.1 Forbesichthys agassizii | reverse complement strand
AGAGTCACAGAGCCATCCTTTACTTGTGTCTAGAGTCACAGAGCCATCCTTTACTTGTGTCTAGAGTCACAGAGCCAACCTTTATTTGTGTCTAGAGTCACAGAGCCAGCCTTTTCTTGTGTCTAGAGTCAAAGAGCCATCCTTTACTTGTGTCTAGAGTCACAGAGCCATCCTTTACTTGTGTTTAGAGTCACAGAGCCAGCCTTTACTTGTGTCTAGAGTCACAGAGCCAACATTTACTTGTGTCTAGAGTCACAGAGCCAGCCTTTACTTGTGTCTAGAGTCACAGAGCAAGCCTTTACTTGTGTCTAGTCACAGAGCAAACCTTTGGTAAAGTCTGGGACACAGTGCTAACTGTGTCAAGCTCGGTTTTCTCGACAGGAGAGATATTTTGAATGACATGCACAATAACTCGATGACCGGGCATTAGTCAGACATTAGACATACAATAAGTAATTAATTGGGAAACGTAATTACACAAGTCTGGCTGTTTGCAGATGTGGTACATTTGTAAATTAAGTAGACTACTGTTACCGCTTAAAATAAATGGGAAACTACGCTACAGGATGCTCGTCCAAACGCTACAGGATGTGGCTGTAAAGGCCTGTCTTCCATCTCCAGTGTGCCACTGGTGATGTGAGGAACGAACGTGACAATGTTGTTACGGTCAGTCTTACACAAACACTGCAACCACAATGTTTATTTGTCCATTCGGCCAAATCCCCATCTTGGTTTCATTACATTGCTGGCAGTGATGCTAGTGCTCAATGCGTGCGTGCGTGCGTGCGTGCGTGTGTCAGTCAGCTAATATCTCCTTGAACATTTTGTGGCACCATCAGAACATCAGCTGCACAAAACTGCAACAGCATGATAACATTTGGGCATTTATTAAAGTCTAATCTAATATTCGCCCCGGTCGTATGATGTTCCGGTCAGCAGCTCAGTTCCTATTGGCTCCTGTCTTCTGCAGATCTCAACTTTGCCCATTGGTCCATACATGTCACCTCATGAGGGTGGAGTGGGTGTGGCCAACCAAAGCCTCCAGATATGGGGAGGGTCGATTGTAACATATGTATTCTCAGCTTGAGGAAATATCACAACTATGTGCAGTATTGTGTGTCAGGGCTTTGCCTGTGTGTGTGTGTGCGCATGCATTTCATTCATTTTTATTACTGTAAACTCTATGAATTTCTATTATCTGTGGAAGTGTATGTGTGTGTGTGCGTGTGTGTATGAATGCCTGTACTGTGTGTGTACTGTGTGTGCGTGCGCGAGTGTGTATAAATGTGTGTACTGTGTATGCGTGTGTGCGCGCATGTGTGTGTGAGCTAGACACGGGGCAGTGAAACAGACATTTCGTCGTGTCTCCACTGATAGCAGCTCTTTGAACCTTATCTTCCCGAGAGGATAGTGGTCGACTCCTGCTACTACCATCTCTCTCTCTCTCTCTCACACACACACACACACACACACACACACACACACACACAGGCACGCAATGCACCCAACGCAGCACAAAACTGGCCAACACCCCCTATAATACACCACAATACACCACAATGCATCACAATACATATAATACATCACAATGCATATAATACATCACAATACATATAATACATATTATACACCGCAATACATCATAATGCATATAATACATCACAATGCATCTCTGCTCACGTCTACCTGATTCGGAAAACACCATTTAATTTATAAAAAGGCATTTCTCTGCTCTATGCGTCCTTAAATAATCTCACACCCATGCCCAATAAATCCAGCACCAATTTCCTAGAAGCCGGCGCACACAATGCTCTCTGTATCGGTGCCAGTGACAGACGCAAACAATAGATTTCAACACACCCCCGTCAAGATTACCATCAGTGCATTTTCACTCTTAGCGTTTGTGATTGTAAGGGTACACTGAGGTTCCCTGTAACACAACACTGGACCTAAACAATTTACACAGAACAGAAAGGCTAAGTGTGGGTTATAAATCGCTGTGTGTAGGCTACCATTGGTGTTACACAGGGCAATCTAGGGACAGGTCCCAAACATTTAAAATAGCCAATTTCATCCCTGTAACTTTGTAAAACAAACTATCTATCTAAACATTTGTAATTAAACTTGTTCAGAAATTGAGCTGGTAATAAGAAATGTTATCCAACATTTGTGAATGCTTTGATAAATGTTTGTTAGCACGCTAGGAAAACATTAGCCTGGTCCATTGGGAAGTGTTCTCAGTCCTACTGGGCGTAGACCTCCCGGTTAATTTTGAAACTATTGGACTGCTGAACCAATCGCGTTGCTACAACAGTTTTGATCGCTTCATCTAGCTCTACCACCATTTCAAAACAAGCTTGATTTCAACATCATCTCACTAGCCCACGTTGATCGGGCCACCAGCAGGGTGGATGTGCGAATGCTAATGTGAACAGGGTTTCCAGACTATAATCTCAGCAAGAAGTAATTGAGCTGAGAGCGATAGTTGGGCGGAGCCAGCCTAGGAAAACATACAATGCAGTGTAACTATAGAACAAACGTGACATGTACGGTTGACGTGCGTTTATAGTGCGAGACATTTTGAGCAAGAATTTTCAGTCGACTCTGTAGTAGCATAGGCCCAGCCCTTTTGATGCCCGTAATGATCTATTCTGATGTAATATGATCGGTATGAGGTTGTAGTAGATCATTAGGCCCTTACATTCCCTAAAATCCTTCCTGCTGTTGTTTGAGACCTTATGACCCAACCACTTTTCAACATACTGTTAAGTTATGCCTTTGTGTATGCATGATAGATCTGGCAAGAAGTGTGTTGGGCAGTCAAAACAACAGGGCTTCTTATCATGTGTGCCTAAATTATGGTCCTGACACATGTGTTTCACAGAGAGCTATAAAACACAGATGAGATTTAGTGGTCCGGATCTGAAACAAATAAACAGAGTAATTTACTAAAATTGCAGGCTTAAGACGGCAAAACTGTTAAGTGGACGCTGTTAAACTGTG
Organism: Forbesichthys agassizii; assembly: GCA_026546735.1. Taxonomy (NCBI): domain Eukaryota; kingdom Metazoa; phylum Chordata; class Actinopteri; order Percopsiformes; family Amblyopsidae; genus Forbesichthys; species Forbesichthys agassizii. The sequence goes on along the minus strand of JAODLL010004679.1, from coordinate 7,985 downwards.
CAGAGAATCACATGCTACGATAAATAATCTGGTTTCTATTTAAATGAAAAGACAAGGTGTTACTGTCTGTCTTTTAGCATGTGGTATATATATCAGCGCCCACTGTGAGAAGGCAAGCTACAAATGAGAGCAGTGTGGATTCGGCGTGTGGCATGGTCACACGTCCGCAGAGCAGCTGCCGCCTGTGCAGCATAGTGGGCCTGTTGTAACGACAGCTGCCGGGTCAAATACCGAGCGCTGTGAAGACAACCCAAATACAAGACAATACTGCCGCCCAGTGGCACCCGTGGACAAATACACCATTAAATACTTACTGCCTAACTGGTTTTCCAAAGTTACTGACTTTACAGGTCCCCTTGAATAGAATAGGCCTAAAAATACATGTGAAAATGGTGTTGTGTTAGCTATTTGAATATTTATGCATTGCATTACCTTTCATTGAAACGGATCTGTCTTTGTAATTAATAAGTAATATAGGCATCTCACTAGTAGGCTACTATATGCATTGACATTCAAATATGTTTGCAGCCTTATAAGATGTGTAGAAATATAAATAAATAAAAATGTATTAAAAAAATATAATAATAATAATAATAATAATAATAATAATAATAATAATACCAATTTTACGGAGACACTCCTGATCCATAAAATGGAAAGAAAACCTTGACACCACATCAAGTAGGGTTAAAAAACCAGTAAGCATAGTTTAGTTTTTCTCTGACAGCCTGGTTATACTTATATGTAATAATATGTGTGTATAAACACATTAGGGTTTACACATCGTGTGCATCTAAATCTGTCTAAAGCTTCAACAGTTACAATGGTGGTATCACCTGACAGCAATAAACTTGACACACCATTAAGACCTGTCACACGCCTACTTGTCAGGTCAAACTGAAGTTAAAAGTCGGGCTGTTATTTTAGAAATTCTTGTTTTTCTTTTGCAGCCAGAAAGAAACAGTTATGCCTGCTAAACATGCTTCTGGTCAACCCTGACATTCTCTGGACACTAGTGTCTAGCGCTGCTTTAAAACCCCTTGACGCCTGAATATATTTCCAATAATAGAAAAAAAATTGTTTTTGTTTGTCTTTGCTTTCAATGTGATGCTAAATTAATTTGAGAGTGTTACTTTTTATATAGCTCATAAAATACTTTTTTTTTTAGGTATGATGATCCAAATTTGTTACACATGGTGGAAGCCAACCTGAACTTGAAGCACCAAGTTCAGCTAGACCCAGGCGGGACCACGTGGCATCTTGGCTGACCCGTGCTGCACCAAAGTTGGCTTGGGCTCCAGCAATTACGGACATATTTAGCCATTCTGGACAGATGTAGCGAATTAGCGACAAACAGAAATCGTCAAACTCAAACAATAAGATGGTACATATGTTTTTTTATCTCAGCACAACTTAACTCTTTTTGCACAATTTCGTCATATTTGCATACCTTAAAAGCACGTGGAATTATCCAACAATAAGCTTTCTTGAACCGAATGTAGTTCCCACTGACTAGTCCTAGGAGAAAACTGTGCGTGCAAAAGCTTTTACCAAAGTTTGCCCACCCATGCCATTGACTATGGCATTTACTCCTTCTCCTTAATGTCACAGTTACTGTAATAAAGACCTACATTTGGCATCATTTATCACTGTAATATAATATAATGTGATATATAAAAGAGGAAGGTAAATCATTGATATATTATTTTTTATTTCAGAGGTGCCCTTTTCCACCCCTGCGCCTCCAGAGGTGTGCACGCCTGCACGTGCACGCATACACATGCACGCTCACACACATACTGCTCACCTCCTGTTCATCATATAGATAAGATATTTTGGCAAACCATAATCCCAATTATTCCTAGTCCAGTTCACCTGTACATCTATCAAACTATTCCGATCAACTGGATTGCAACTGGAATTAATGACGTACAGATCAACTGGACTGGAACTGGGTATAAAGACTGTAGACATCAACTGGACTGCAATGGGTTCAATCAAGCCTGTCAGGTTGTAAATATGGGCATATCTTTCAGGCAAGTTGTTATTCACCACAGCCCTGTAACAACTTGGCTCAAGGGTCGTAAACCAAACAAACCAAACTCTTAACTAACAGAATAACATATAATAAGGTGTAAATGTCTGTAGAGGGGTGTGTGAATAGGTGTGTAGGTGTGTGTGTGTGTGTGTGTGTGTGTGTGTGTGTGTGTGTGTGTGTGTGTGTGTGTGTGTGTGTTGCATGCTAACAAAACTAAACCACGAACCAACATCATGTGTGGTGCCAGGAGGGTCACACAGACAGTGTGCTGCAACACACCTGCCCAGGTGCACTTCATTAGCCTAACTGGGGCCTATACAGCCAATAAGGACCACAGGCCTGCTAAAACAAGGCATACCTGAGATCTGCTCATAGACATCATCCATGTGCTTACATAAAAGCACCAGTAAACACCTCTCTGGTGTACTCTGGTGAAAGTTGAGTCAGCCGGCTGTCACTCATGATGAGTGGGCGGGGCTCCGGGGTACGAATTGCATACAGAGAAAATAGGGAAGTATCGTGTGATGCTCAAAGCAGGCTGTGTTGCTGATGGGCATGGAGGGAGTAAGAGAGAGAGAAAGAGAGTGAGGGAGAGAGAGAGAGAGAGAGAGAGACACAGAGAGACGGAGAAAAAGAGCTATAAAGAGAGATATAGAGAAGTTGAGAAAGAGAGAGAGAGAGAGAGAGAGAGAGAGAGGGGGGGCAGAGAGAGCGAGAGAGCGAGAGAGAGAGAGAGAGAGAGAGAGAGAGAGCACAGAGGAGACATGACCGTGAAGTCTTCTAGTCGGGTCCTCTTTCTGCTCCAGGTCCTGTCAGCACTGGACCTGGCCCTGGCCCTGGCCCTGACCTCCGCCGGGGCTGAAGCCCCCGGTGACATCATCATCGGGGGACTGTTTGCGGTGCATGACACCGTGGAGAGAAACGCCACTGACTTTTACCCACACGTAGACAAGTGTGTCAGGTAGGTTTGTGTAATGGCTGTTATTGGCATACACCTTACAGCGCTGAGCCTGTGTCCACGTTGAGAGAATTATTAGTCTCTTTCTGTCTGTCTTTGTTTATTTTTGTGTTTCCATCCTTTTATTTTGTTTATTTCTGTTGTTGGCAACTGTTTACTGTTGTGTTGTCTGATGTATAACTAACCAACAATTGATTTTAAAAAATACGGCTTTTCTTTTTATTCTTCTTTGTTTTGCATCACTGAAACAGCATCTCATTCATTATAGCTACACATTTACACAGTGCATTTGTTATTATATTATATTAAATAAGCTTTTATTACTGTTAAGTTACTTAATAATGATTACAATACTGATATATTATTATTAGTAGTAATATACTGTATGTTGTTTGTTTACATGTGACTGGGTTGTTCCAAACAGTTTCAAGACCTCTGGACTCGTCAACGTCCTGGCGATGATCAATGCTGTAGAGAGGGCCAACATGTCTCCCGCCATGGCCGCCATGGGCGTCTCCCTCGGCTACCGCATCTACGACACGTGCGGCGACGTCAGCACAGCGCTACGGGCAACGGCGGACCTCACTCAACAAGGCGCGTGTTTGGCGGGAGTCGACTTCTCCGCCAATGCCTCCTTGGCCTCCGACACGCATCTCCAGACGGCCACGGCCGTCGTCGGAGCCACCTTCTCAGAGACGACCATTGCCGTTGCACAGCAGCTCACACTGCAGATGATTCCTCAGGTTAGATTATTTTCAAGTTTATTTACAGTATAAAGCCCTTAAAGGTACAGTCAGCTATTGCAATCTAACTGTAAGCTAATACACTTTTCATCAAAAATATCCTTGCATTTCACTGTCATAACGTTCTCTGTGCGTGTTGAAAAAAGAAACCTTGCCCTGACTTCTAAATAGGAACATAAACAAAGTGGCAAACACCGCTCACAACAACAATGCTGATTAGCTTTGCAATGCATTTCGATTTGTGTGGAGGGTGGAGCTTCTGAGGGAGTCTGTTTTAAAGGCCCTATTCCATTAAAACGTATTTCTAGTTGTTTTTGGAATTAGCAATGTCGATGTGACACAGAGAAGCAGTAAGCCTTTCAAAGTGGACTTCCTGGTCTGTATTGGCTTAAAAAGGGAGCGGGGCGGGGAAACAGTCGAATGAGAGAAACTTGCATATGTTTTGGTACCACAAGCAATAATGTTTATATCTGGGTCAGTGGGTCAACACTTTGTGTTGTTTCTAGAAGCTAGCAGCTAGCCACCTATCTATCACACTCCTGTAGCGACAAGAACGGTTGTGGTTTCGTGCTACGTAATCCTTCATTCATTAGTTAATACGCGCTTATGGGTACATGGCTGTTTAGCGGGCAAGGATGGCTGCGATGTTGTGTTATGATGTAAATTAACCTTCATTCATGAAATAATGTGCTTATACATGTCTGCATCAAAAAGTAACACCGTTCCTACACAGGACTTTGTGACCAAGATGCTGCTGTGTTGTTGACACGAACAACATTCTGCCGCCTGTATCTTTTACTGTACGTGTGTGTGTGTGTGTGTGTGCGCGTGCGTGCGTATCCTCCAAACAGATCAGCTACTCAGCCACCGCCGTCGTCCTGAGCGACAAAAGCCGTTTCCCGGCGTTCATGCGGACGGTGCCCGACGACCGCCACCTGGCCGAGGGCATGGTGCGTCTCCTAGGCGACAACGCCTGGACTTGGGTGGGCGTGCTGACCTCGGATAGCGAGTACGGCCGGTCCGCCCAGGGCCAGTTCGCCGTGGCAGCCTCTCGCGGCGGCATCTGCGTCTCCTTCACAGAGTGGCTCCCCGAGCTAATCGCCGGCCCCGGGGTCGTCGCCGAGGCAACGCGCTACGCCGCCGCCATTGTCCTGGGCAACCCCCGGGTGAAGGTGATTGTGTCGTTCCTCGGCCCCACCCACATGAGAGCGTTGCTCAGGGAGATCAGGGTACAGGCGGCGGCGGTCGCTACGGCCACTACTGCGAGGGTGTGGGTGGCGGGCGACAGCTGGTCGTCCTCCAGCTGGGTGCTGGGCGACGGTGTTGCCCTAGGTGACGTCGGGAAGGTGGTGGGCTTCAGATTCAAGCGGGGCTCCCTGACGTCATTCCTCGAGTACCTCGCCGCCCTGCCGAGCACCGGGGCCGCGCTGCCGGCCAATCACATCGCCCTCCTGCAGGAGTTCTACGCCACCCAGGGGAACGCCAGTCAAGCGCACGCTCTCCTGACCGGTCACGTGCACGCCCACCTGGTGTGGAGCGTGGAGATGGCCGTGAACGCCATCGTCCAGGCCATCACCTCCCGCTGCAGGAGCCGGGACTGCAAGACAGAGGGCGCTCTGCAGCCTTGGGAGGTAGGGGGGGTACCGTGTGTGTGCATATATGTATATGTGTGTGTGTATGTGTGTGTGTGTGCGCGAGTGTGTGCGTGGGTGCGTGCGTTGGTGAGTGTGTCTGCGTTCACCACCTATTCTGGGATGTTTCTTAAAAATAAACTAGCGCAAACAAAAACCTGAGTCTCAAACCTGATCGCAACATCAATAGATATACCAACCAATTGTGATACTCACACGCCTGAAATCCTTGTACGTCTATAGCTGCTGGGAGCTCTGTGGACGGGGAAGTTCAACCTGGAAGGGCAGCGCTACAGCTTCGACGCTAGCGGCAACATCAACCAGGGCTATGACGTCACGCTGTGGAACTCCGAGGGGGGCAGGGTGCAGGTCAATGACGTGGTGGCTGAATATTACACGTCCAACAACAGCCTCTGCTTCACCAACCACAGCAGACTGATGCAGTTTCTGGACCTCAAGGTGGGTCAATGTTAGCCTGCCACCACCGGACTACTGGTCTTAGATAAAAAACCTTTCATTGATATTATATTCTCAGGAAACCCTGGTCACATTAACGTTTTCACAGCCACCCTGCTGGCGGACCAATCAGGGTAGTAGGCCAGTGCGATGACGTTGAAGCGTGTTTCTAAATGGTGGTATAGAGATAGATGAGGCGATCAAAACAGTTGTAGCAATGTTGATTGGTTAAATGCTCTTCAATAGTTTCCATATTATCCAGAGGTCTACGCCCAGTAAGAGATAACACAACTGCCTATTCACAAAGTGAACTTAGGGTCTGATTACTTACACCAGGCTATAACTCACAGTAGCCTTGTGAGAGCATCCTGGTCTTGTGAGTTCCAGTGTCATTTCATCGCAAGAATCAGTCTGGAACACCTCAATTCAAAAGGGTTTGTGACATAAAGGTGGTGCTAAAGTTCTTTGGACTACCTAACTTTATCCCAGACAGTTAGATTTTTTTTAATCAGCTAAAGCGCCGGTATAAACTGAAGCGTAGTCACTAGTCACTAGCTGGGTTTACACAGAGACTCTTTTTGTCTTTCCGAATAGAATCTTTTCGATTATTGATTTCAGGTTTCCTGGGATGTTACCTAATCGGGTCTGGTGTTTACATGTGCCATTGCAACTTATCGGAATTGATGTTAAACATGCACACATTATCCAACTCATGTTATTTATATAGTTTTCTGAATGTAACGTGTCCCGCTAGCAAATGGCTAAAACCGGCTAGATTCTACGACGTCACTGTACTAACTCCCATTAACTTAATTGCAGGAGTCGCAATTGTTTTGTTCAGACTTTGTATCATTCTTATAATACATCCATGCTTTGTACAGTGGCTGTGTTTTCTAAATGGGTGACAGCTCTTGCATTGAAGAGTTTCAGACTGATTCACGCTGCAATACTTAAGTTTGTGAACTCAAGATGGTGTCATGAGACTAATGTCCATGCTGTTGCTGTGCGACGATCCCCATTACCCTCTAACACACACACACACACACACACTATGTGGTTGTGTACGCACAACACTTGGGTGTGAAAGTCATGTGGGCCTCCATGCACACGCCCGCTCACACAAACAGAACAAGCAGACACACAAAACAAGCCATGTGTTGACATAAAAACAAGATGATGGAGACAGTATTGACTGGATACATGCCCTAGAAACACATCCACAGCTCACACATTTACAAGCCTTATAAAATAGGTTTCTGTCCAAATGATGTCTAAATTATACAAATTAGATCAGTTTAAAATTAAAGATGTAGTCAGCTATTGCAAGATAATTATAAGCTAAAACACTTTTTGTCGAATTCACCAAAAATCTCCACGCATTTCGCTATCTTACCGTTCTGTTTGCTGGAAAACATATCTGATACATCTACACAGCCCTGGCTCTGTACATATGAACATAAACAAAGTTGTGAACACCGTTCACAACATCAAAGCCGCAGTACCATGCATTACTTCACAATGCGTTTCGATGAGTGGAGCGACGCAGGAGTAATATTGTTTTGATTTGAGCTCTAAGTTAGCAAGCATTCCCGAGATGACTAACTCTGCTTTTAAATAATAATAAATAACAACAATACAATAAACTCTTTCAATCAAACGTACTGTATACATGCTGTAGTCCTTCATGAAAGAAGGACTACAGCATGTATACAGTACGTTTGATTGTTTGTTTGTATCCGTTTAAGCTAATACACTAAAAACATACATAGATATAACATGCATACGCTTCTGTTCTTTGTGGCTGTTAGAACATCACATCTAGGTGTTCCGACAGCTGTGTGCCAGGGCAGTTCAAGCAGGTTGTGGAAGGCCAGCACACCTGTTGCTACAAGTGCGCCAACTGCGCCGAGAACTACTACTCCAACAGCACAGGCACGTTAGCGCATTAGCATGTTAGGGCATTAGCACGTTAGGGCATTAGCACGTTAGCGCATTAGAATGTTAGAGCATTAGCATGTTAGGGCATTAGCACGATAGCGCATTAGAATGTTAGAGCATTAGCATGTTAGGGCATTAGCACGATAGCGCATTAGAATGTTAGAGCATTAGCATGTTAGGGCATTAGCACGATAGCGCATTAGAATGTTAGAGCATTAGCA
>JAODLL010004677.1:0-10988 GCA_026546735.1 Forbesichthys agassizii | reverse complement strand
TCCCCCCCCCCCCCCCACACACACACACACACACACACACACACACACACACACACACACACACATTCTCAAGGTCACCACACCATGGCAGGAGGTGGTGTACCGTAGGTTGGCAGTGCCGTACATGATCCTGCCTGCTCCAGCAGGCTAAGCAGTGCAGCGCTTTAAATGAGGCGTTCAGCGTACCTGAGCAGCTTGCAGTGCTCTCCCTCCTTCAGGTCAGGTCGAGGGGATTCCAAACATCCTGACACGTCTGCGGTGCCGCTAAGTGTTTCAATATTTATCCAAACCTTATCAACTTTACACAGTACTTTGGGATGAATGAACCGTTTTTGTGCTTATAGTCTTGGGTTCATAAATCATGAATAAATCTACACGTCATGTCAAAATCGTAATTTCCAAGGCAAATATTTAATGTATTTCTGTTAAAACATATTTCTGTTCATGTAATAATGTTATAAGATGTTATAACGCTGCTGTGAACTCTACAGTAGACTAGACATTTAGCAATTTAACTGGCATTGTGCGGCCCAAAACACGTACTGTATACTTTTGAGATTTCAGCCGAAGCCTTCATATTGGGCTGTTCAGCTCCGAAGCTGCCCAGGGCAACAGCGTTCCCCACCTCCTATTCACAACAAATGAACAACAGCTTTGCAACTGCTCAGTTGGACATTACCAATCAGATTAGGCTGATGTGTTTTAGTGTGGGCAGCCTGCATACTTTATAAACTTGCATTTAAACACTGTAATCTAGCTGTAGATGTCCAGACAGCTCACCATATAGCTCTGCTGGTTGGGTAATAAAAACTGTGCCTATTTGAGACATTCTTCTATTCTTAGCTGTCAATCAAAATTATTAATGTGTACTCTTGCTTAGAGGCTTGAAGCTTAGATGCCATTCCAAACTAATGTTGTAACTTCTTGGTGAAAAGTACTCACAACAACTAGAACACATTGATTTATGTGTGGTTGGCCTATTTACCAGTATGTGAGTGAAATATTCAGTGTTGTTGGCATGTTGCATTATGGTTTGCTAACTTGAGTGATGCTTAAAGGGCAGCGCTCTTATTTCTTACAACATGACTTTTTTATCATTCTCACGTTAAGTGGAAGCTGACACACTTCTATTTCATCATCATTACATGCATTATTCAGCCAGGGAAATGTGTGCTGATTTGTCACTGTCAAATCCAGCTTTAACAAATCATGAATGCATTAATCTGAAATGCAACGCTAACATCTGACACATCACCTTGCTCGCTTCTAAAGGCGTCACTAAACAGCAATGCTCTAGTTGCAACCTGACTGTATGGATTTAAACATGACATTTAACAGTGTGGATCTGTTACATATATGTGTTGTACACTCTAAATACACTCAACAACAAATAGATGCCAGGGCAACAGTGGCAAAAAACTCACATGGGAAATTATTGTGTGTGTGTGCGCATTGGCATCTTAGTGCTCATCCACACCCTGGAATGAGTGTGAACATTTTCCTATAATTGTGATTTGATGAATACAGATTGCCTTGTCAAAACCTAATTTTAACAATCTGAGTAACGAAGTGTGCTACATTATCACGTACATGGTATTAATGTAGCATTTACACTCAACTGTTCAGTCGGTTTTAATCTCTGTTTGTGTGTGCGTGTACGTGTGTGCGCATAGATGGACCGCGGCCATCTCAAAAGGAAATAATCTCGCTGAGAGCGTTCATGCTGCTCTTCCTCAAACAGCTCATCTTAAAGGTACAGTGCATATTTGCTTACAATATGCATAAAATATTCCTGTCAAAATGTACAGTAGTATTACAAATGTAATATAACAGCAATTTGATCCAAACATGGTGTGTTGCTTGAACTTTACAGGTTGTTTTGCCATGAGCTATCAGGCCTTTTTGCTTAATATTTCCTTACTTTTTTAGGGTCTATGTTGTCCTATTTGCGTCCCATATTTGTCCTATATGCTTGGACCCCCTTCATTGCAGCTTACAATAATATTTGAATATATTACTGAAATACTGTATCTATCATATTCTCAATCTGTTGTTAGACCATGTGTGGAACCGCACTGTGGATCATTGTTCTGGAGATGCACAGTAGCTTGTAGCTCTGCTTGTAACCAGGAGAGTGTGTGTGTGTGTGTATGTGCGTGCATTTTCAGGATCGAGGTGTCAAAGAGGATGAACTGCAGAGCATCCTTAACTATCTTCTTACCATGCATGAGGTAAATACAAACTTCTGACCTTTAACAGTGAGAGGTGATTAGGGTTAGCCATTGTGCTAATTGAAAGTTACGACTGTAATGTAATTGCTTTTAAGACACAGGCTGTCTGGAGTCTTCCTTGTTGATTGTTATTATTTATAAATCATGTTATTTTAAAATGTTTTATACTATACTGCTATACATTATAAATAATGTTCTTGCACATTGGTAGCCCATACAGCTAGCAAATCCCATGATAAATCATGGTAACTTTGTCTGGAGATATTCCTGGCATAGTCACAATGGGATTATACGCTTACACGCCAGTGGGAATGAAAATCTTCTCAAAAATGTTCGAGTTGCAGACTAAGGCCGCCTTTACGGAAAGCTCTATAGCAGATGTTCTGTTTTTCCCAACGACAAAAGCCTTTGGCTATAATGCTCTATGGCTGCAAGATACTCGACCAAACTCGTACTGTGCTAGGCACTTCAGATCAATATATGCACTGCGTTGCCCATTTCATCCCTCACGGTGCTAAAACCATCTTTTAGTTGAGAGTTTCCATCATGTTTGCTTTCTAGAATCGTCACGAGTTCAACCCCCTTCCAACTTTCGTGCTTGTGAGAAATATGTGAAATGCGAATGCAAAACAAAACAAAACTAACGGCGTGGAAAGGGTACAGCAAATATTTAAAACGATACCATTTTGTTGCCCCCCCTGGGAGGTCTGAGGTAGGGTGTAAGGTGCGGGTGGGGTTCCTGTGCCGAGCGTCAGCATACTGCGCTGCGTGGGCCTGAGCTGGGGTCCACCTGAACAGGCGCTGTTTTGCCAGCATCCTGACAGAATGAGCAATGGCGTTGACAATGGAGCAAACAGAACGTCCTGGCTCTGCGTCGGTCCCAACCAATCCTCTCTCTCCTCTCTCACCTCCTCTCTGTTCTCTTCTCCTCTCCCGCCTCCTCCTCTGGCTCTCTCATGCTAGGACGAGAACATCCACGATGTGCTTCAGCTGCTGGTGGCTCTGATGTCTGAACACCCGGCCTCAATGATCCCCGCCTTTGACCAGAGGAACGGTATCAGGTGAGGGCCTGTTGAGCTAGGGACATGCCTCTGTTTGATTAGAGCGGCCCCAGAAACCCGCAGAGCGCGGCTCGTGTTCTTGCTACATTCCGCCAGCCGGCTCTGTTCTTTTGGCTTCAATCCAAAACTCCAGAAAGCGCGCCCCTCCCGCAGTTGTTTACAAACAAACTAGGTGACATGTCGGGATTCTGGTGGCACGATAACAGAATTGAGGAGTCTTTGTTTAAACAATGTTATTTATAATTCTAGTGTGTTGTATTAAAAACAATAATGTACAGTATACATTTTGTTGTATTTTAAATAAATACAAAACGTTTTTGTTGTATTCATAAGAACAATGATGAAACCGTGACCTTATTACAATAAAGTGTAAAGAATAGCTTGGGCTGCTCCAAAATACACATCTGTACATTCACAGGCACACACTGGCATTTTCATGCACGTGCACGCGCAGATATAATGTACACTTGTGGTGTGTGTGCGAAGGTGTATACTGATGCACGTACACACACAGACTCAGTCACAAAGGTTACACCAACACAGAGCCTGTCACACACAAGCATGCCCGCTTTTCGTGCACACACCCACCCCCACCCCCACGCGCAGCAAGCAGCTGTAATTGCCTAATGCCAATGCGCTGTCTCTTCCCCTGCCATGGTTGGCACACAGGCCTGTATAACTATGATGGATTTAATCCAAACTTATGCACCGCTCAATAAAGTTTGAATTTGACAGATTTGACTGCATTTAAAATAAATCTCATTAAATTAAAAAAAGTACTTAAGTATTTTTCTCACGACTGAGTTGGATTTTTTTTGCCCCCAGTTAATTAGAATGGTTGTGTTTCAAGTATTTACTAAAGAATGTCAGTTATTTTCCTTTATCCCAAATTTGTTATTTTAAAATGTGATGCTTCATTATGTGGGTCAAATGGATTAGCACAATGTTTATTATCTTGCAGGGTCATCTGCAAGCTTCTGGCCTCCAAGAGTGAAAGCATCCGAGTGCAAGCCCTCAAAGTGCTGGGATACTTCCTGAAACATCTGGGACACAAGTCAGTAGTACCTCTGCCTGCCTGTCTGTCTGTCTGATTCCGTTTGTTTCAGTTACTGTGGTGGTTGGAATGTATCCATATGTGAATTTGTATTTGAGTCGTGGGCTTGAAGATTTTGCATTTAGGTCTGTCTTCATGTATGCAGTTTTGTGTGTGTGTGTGTGGAAGCTTGTGTGTGGGTAGTATGATAATGTCCTAGCAGAATAATTGTTGTGACAGACTACACTGGCAGGAAGTTGGAAAGTTGATCCGCAGCTTTGAATGCTGGGAGATTTATTTATCTGGTGTGACACACGCACCTCCAGAGCTTTACCTGAACCCTGAAGCTAGAACCTCCTACATTCATCTGGCTCAGTGCTGCCCCCTTCATTTGACTAGTTGTCATATTGTATCCATATATCCATCCAGTCATAAGGTAGTATACAGTAATGCATTGATACTAAAATGAGTTAATATTATGGATTTTTAAATGTTTCGCTTGCTCACGTTGTGGTTAAATAAATCAGTTTATTTAATTTCAATGTTATGTGTCCTTAAGAAGTTAAACAACCGTACCAATCAGGTTTTATCATGTCAGAATGTGTCAAGTTGTTGGAGCATGAAGGCAGCTGGTGGGAAGTTAGTTTTCCTCATTGCTTAGTTCAGTGCCGTCTGTTTCATCTCCGCTACTGTCCTCCCACCACCTGAACATCTTGTAGGGGGCGCTGTAGGCCTCCCCCTTGGCCTTGGCCTTGTGCCGGCTCCTGCAGAGTTTGTTTGTAGAAGCGCAGGCGGAGGTGGATCCTCGGCTTGTCCTCCTCCTGACTTGTCCTCCTCCACGCCCCTCGCCGGCCCTGTGGGCGGATGCGTCACGCTCGCCCTCCGCTCGGGGTTGCTTCTCAGAGAAGCAGACACAGCCGCTGGAGCTGTTGCACTCCTTCTCCTCCTCCTCCTGTTCCTCCTCGGAGGTGTCTCCTTCCTCTAACATTCCGTGTGACTCCTCCACATCCTCTACTACGTCGTCATTCACGCGCGGCACGTTGTTTTCTATGGCATTGTTCACCACATTGCTCTGGATTGGCTGGCGTCTGGTGGCTGGGTGGAACCATTGGAGTATGCCCATGAGAATATGGTAGCGAAGGCCACCGTCCCCAGCACCATGGTTAGGCATGAGGAGATGGCGACCTGTAAATAACACACGGGTTAGCTAACGTTCATGGTTGACAGTCAGCTTTCTGGGTGTGTGAAGAAGCAAGGCATTTGTCAAGCCCAGTTTCTTTTAACATGGAGTCTGGAGCATGGTCAGGCTTTTGAGACATGTTAGGCTGTTGCAATTCCACTATTAGTGCATATCGAATACATTTATTGAAAACAAGAAATAACAATGCATTTAAAAAAAGATTCTTACCTTCTAAACCATTGCCAGCCACCTTTATGAATAAATATAGTAAGAAACAGTTCAGATATATTATGCAAACCCAACTGTAAACTGTACTGCCAACTGCCAGTCTAAGTTCTTTGTTTTTAATTAAAATATCAGTAAATATACAAACAGGGTGATAAGGGTCTAAAATATTGAAACTTTTTATATTCAATACATAGCCATGTGTAGGAATGTTGATTTGACATATTTATGTTTAAATCATTATTTGATTAATACAACAGAAAATGTGCTCAGGTTTTGTAATTTGTTCATACCATACCTTGTTCAGCACCTTCTCCAGGGTTAATGGGATCCATGTTATTGTAATGGCAGTTTATCAGCAGCCTACTGATTGTTTATCGGCTATATAGGTATCTATACACATGTATCTATATTTCTACTGTAACATTTTTGTTTTTCTATAGCTACAATGTCTGTAAGTGTCTGTAATGATGATGTCAAAATGGTGATTCATTCAAATAGAATGCATTAAAAATAGAATGCAGTATGCAGAATGCAGATAATTAAATAGCTCCCAAATTGAAATGGTAATTACACAGTACAGTATGTCAAGACCAGAGCCATGTAGCTTCACTCCAATGGACCGTTTTTTCACAGCAATGGCAAATCTTTAAGCCTCAAAATAGTTCCCGGAAATTTGCCTAAATACTAAAAGTACTCTATAAATTCAATTTAAAATGTAAATCGGTGCATTTATTGAGTACTAATTACCAAAAAATGTTATATCTATGTGTGTGTGTGTGCATATGTATGTGTGTGTGTGTGTGTGTGTGTGTGTGTGTGTGTGTATATATATATATATATGTATATGTGTATATGTATATGTATATATGTGTATATATGTGTATATGTATATGTGTATATATGTATGTGTGTATATGTATATATGTATATGTGTATATATGTATATGTGTGTATATGTGTGTATATATGTATATGTGTGTATATGTGTGTATATATGTATATGTGTGTGTGTGATGATGTGTAGCAAATAGTGTTGATTGCGATTGGACATTAGGCTTTTTGCAAAGCCCCAAAACCATTTGTTATCAGTGGGAGGAGGGCAATGCGGTCAATTTGCAGCCGTTAATTAGAATTTGGTTAAAAAGTAATTAATGTTTAATTGTCAAAACCGTGGTAAGTAGAATATCCTGCTGGCTTGTTACTTCACCTATACCGTGTCAGGCAGCTAATGTCTATTACACAGTATGCTGTATTTGAAAAATGGCATGTTGCTGATAATCTGGGGCTGTTGTTTTTATGCAACATGAGCAGTCATGTTTATGCAGTCACCATGTTTGGCTTATAAATGAATAAACAACGCTCAGATGGCACGTTGTAGGTGTTGACGTCACTAATGACGTCCAGCTATTTGCCTTTAATAACGGTTTACTTCTGTAAAAGTACCAATCATCCCTAGTTACTTCTGCACAGCGCCTGGAATGAGAATAGAAACAGTAGTGACTCCATACGGTCTTTCTGATTGGTTGAATGTCTGCCAACATGTAAAACGCATTTTGGGCGGACACAGGCCTTTAAACCTTCACTCTCTCACACACACACAGACAAACATGGGGATAGTGTGATAGTGAGCGATGCAGTCATTTAGATGAGCCCTGAATGCACATGTGAATCCACGGTTCTGCTTTACTGTGCACTAACTGTCACAGTGTTTACAATCCGGCTCTCGTGGCACTCGTCTCTTAATCCCTTCTCTGTGTCCAGCACTGTCATGCTCACTGCCTTGACTTTGATGATAAACGGCTACATGGGCTCACTTTCTCTGGGAGATCCAGGGATACCAGTCGTCTGTCTGGGCTATAATAAGGCCATAATGATGTTTATGACTCGGGAAAATCTCTCTCTCCGGGGCGAACCTTAGAAAACTAGGAGCTCGGTTTAAAAATGTTGTCGCCGTTTGAGGGGAAACGCGGGAGGTGTTTTTTGACTTGAGAGACTTGAGTTCATCCCCAAGTTGATTGAGAACAGGGTATTTTGAAAGGGATCAGAGGATTATAAAATACACACACACACGCTGGCAAGCAAAAATGGCAAATAGCTTTTTCAGAAAGCTGCACAACATACAAACCACTCTTATTTTTTAATAATGTACTATTGAACTCTTTTCCAAATTAGCTTTGTTGTTTTATGGATAAAACAGAAGATATCCATTCGTTGAAGAAGCACCCAATACCCTGGCATCAAATAATTAGTATGGATGCTATTTTGGTAAATATGCACATTCACAACGTGAAAACGTGACAATCGGTGCGAACAGTAGTTAATTAATTTGAACTTCTTTAAAATGTTAGTGTACTAGGATAATGCAACTCGTATACTATAACTAATGTTTAAAACAGACCCGAGATGGCGTAACGGATCCCACAGCATCATAAACCGTGCCTGCTATAGTTTTCCTGCATTTGAATGCCTGTTCTTTGCGCTGCCGATCTAGTCTGTTTTGGTCCTCTAAGACGTTGCCTGTGTCATAACAGGCATAGTTTAACTTGAGCACCCGCTCACTTCCGACCTGTCTCGCCATGAGAGGGGAATGTTGCCCGAGGCCAAGCTCACAGTAGCCGTCCAATGAAGAAGGCTGCTGTGCTGTGGAGATTACGATGGTGGATTGCGTTCCTTGACCCCGGATTCCCTCTTCATCATCATATGTCTGTCCAGATTCTACCTCCTGTGTGGGGCTGAGGGTCATCGCAGGGTCACTGCTCACACACATGCACACGCACATGCGCACACAAGCATACATACGCACATGCACACACTAACACATGCACACACACGTACAGTATACTCCCTCTCTCTCTCTTATCTCACACACACACACAAACACACACACACACAGAGCTCTAGTTAATTCAGAGACTCCTGTATATAACCTCAATGTGCCTCCAGGCAGAGAGGTTAAATATTTGTATCATCCCCCCTTCCCCCCGACCAATCTCCGCTCCTCCAACCTCCATCCAGAGAAGACTTTTGGGCGGGAATATAGTTCCTCTCAGGTGTGCCATGTCAGCCACATAACCGCACTGCCACCTTCTGTCACAGCAGGGGGTTTAACAGAACACACAGGGTGGTGTGCCGTTTCCATCTGGTGGCGTAATGCAGTCGTTGCGGGCTGAGTTGAATAATGTCGCCCTCCAAAAAAAATGAAAAAATAAAAAGAATGTGCTGCTATTTCATGCACCATTAACATGCATCAAATACTGACAATAAGGATTAATTGGATTTTAAATGAACACAGTTAGCAATTTGTTCCAGAGATGGAGGGGAATAATTGATGTGTTCAGTCCCACAAATTAAAAATGTTATTTTGCCATGCATTTCTCATCAGCCTTGACCGTGTCCTGACGTTAACCTGAAACCTCCCCAAAAATTCTTCAAACCTCAACCCTGTCAATATAGGCAAATATTGTATAAGTATACAAAAATGGAGCCAAAGGCATTTTACTGTGGAGGACGTAAGCAGTGCCCGGACAGATAAATCTACCATGCATGGCCGGAAATAAAGTGAATTTACTTCAAAACAGTTTTCTGCAGAAATAACATTGTGGCCTCAGATGTATTGTATGTATTTGGGAATGAATGTAATATACTCAAAATACCCATTAACGCCCCCAGAGATAAATTATGGGCAATATTTTGGTGAAATGGGGTACCACCTCAGTGACTTGTAGGCCATTCTGGTCTGCATAAAGGGTGAAAGGTCGCCTCCCTCCTTCCAGTCCATCTCGGGAGCCGTCCATCAAAACTGTTTGAACTTTCAAATACCTGGCAGTTGATTGGATGGATCATCTGTCTGACAAGTTGTTTTCAAGTAGCTTTCGCTAAAGTCACATCTGAACCACGCTCGTTGCTATCAGTACGACTCTGATTGGTAAGTTCAGTTGTTTCTCGGACCAATCAGAGAGAAGCTTGTCAACTTGCTCACATTTCACCCTGTATTATCTTCAATTGAACCAATCAGATAGAAGCTTGTCAGTCCCTTCCTACATCAACAAAGCAGATGGTCAGGGAGATGTCAATCAACACGCCCACACACTGGAAGAGAGTTGTCTTTCCGTCAGTCTACAATGATGCGACACACTAATGAATTAGGTGTGTGAATGTCCTGTTGTGTGTAACTGTGCTGCACATTCTGAAAACCAAAACCTCTTCATTTCCACCTCCTGTCTCCTCATCATGTCAAGATTCACAATATATGTGAGAATAAATATATAAATAAATAAAATATTGGACAGAGCACAACAGACTTGAGACATATGATGCGAAACAGTTCATATTACAAATTAATCAAGTCCTATCAGACAACCTCTTCGTCTATCTTGCCGGGTTCTCATCTCTGAGTACTAATGTATTGAGGATAGTTTCATAGAATCCCAAACGATTCGTCAAAGTGATTTTATTTTTTCATTTTTAAGAGTTCCCATCTGTATAACCACCATGTCTCTGAAAACCATTAACTTCCAGGCAGGAGTCCGAGAAGTTAATGTCAATCTTCCAAGTTTCTGTGCAGATTTCTCTGGTTATTTTGGCACATGGTTTCCTGTAGAGATGATTGGGCCAGAAGCACGCAGGGTTTGATGCTGATAGTTCTCTTAATAATATGACTCAGAAGTGACCTCAGTTCAGACAAGCTGGATGTAGACATGCTGGGCACAGCAGGCTGCCAGAGTACAGTCGATATGCTAACCCCACAGCCTCTGAGCCCACACAGAAGCTGTGATGAATCATTCTTAGTTGCGTGCCTAGCAGGCAGGAATGCCGATCTACCTACACTACATAACATGTACTTGTTAGAGCTACTTTATATGTTTGAATTTCCCCAAGTGACTTTTTTTTAAAGTTGGTCAACATTCTCAAAAGACTTGTTATCAATGTGATCAATGACATATTACCCTATGGAGAGATGGCAGCAAAACCTGCCTATAATGCACTGTATGTGTCTGACCAAGTTTCATCGCAGATGGGTTTTATCCAAAGTATTGATTTGAAGCATGTATTGGTTTGCTCAAGGATGCTTACAGTTTAAACATGCATTGATTGATCCTATGACCTTATGACTGGGAATTGGGTGTAACGGCTAGCCTATACCATTCCAAATTCTGCGAATATCTTCTCACGGTAGCTGTTTGAGCGATGTAAAATACTTGGGGTTTCTACTGCACTGGCTCTGTAAATAAAAATACAAACTATGTAGATTGCAC
>JAODLL010004676.1:0-10988 GCA_026546735.1 Forbesichthys agassizii | reverse complement strand
GTTTGCCGAACATCGAGTGTTAAACGCCATTTTGAGACCAAGCGTGAGAAAACATTCAAGGATGGGGCAGAGAAGTATAACTGACATGCCAGATGGATTGATGTTCACAACAATCTCACGGCGAAATTGAAGCTATTGATGCTATTGCAAAAAATGTTGCATCAGAAAATACATAAATCATTTAGCTAAAATGAGTACTGTAATCTGTAACCACACAGGATTAAAAAATATATATCCATTCATTCATCTTCTCCCGCTTATCCAGAGTCGGGTCGCAGGGGCAGCAGCTCCAGCAAACCTCCCATTTCCGAGCCACATTAGCAAGCTCCAGATTTGTGTAATTTTGGTATATTTGATTTCTATTCAGATGTGGATGTTTTTCATGGATGGCATTTTATACAGATATATAATTATAGTATCCTGAGTATGGGAGAAAACATTTTTTTTAATGAAATGTTACTATTCATGGTGCCTATAGCTGGAATAAAATGACAGATTCCTTATTTGATTTTGATAACTTAGACTTTATATGGCACACTGATTAACAAGACCTTTTGAAAATGGCACTTCATATCAAAAAGGTTGCCGACCCCTGTGCTAGACCAATAGTATTTTAACCATTAAAATGACGAGTTCAGTATTTTATATAAGCTAACAACTGGTGTAGTAGACTGTTATGCATGCCTCCTAGAGGAGTGTGCGCAACACCCTGCTACACATGAACTCCCCATGGAATGGGGCAAAGGCAGGGCTGTCGTGGTGCAAGGCAAGGTAGGAGACGAAGACAGGAGTACCGTTAAACAGTATTTATTAAATTACCGGTATTGGTAGGGGGAAAAGGGGCTCGGCGGCAAATTAAGTAAATTGTAAACCCAACCGCTGACCCTATCTTACCTGCTGCAGAATCGCTAACCTGACTAGCACCACTAGTGCCGGTGCTCTAACCAAAAATACAGGGGTAGGCCCGCCCAGTTCTTACCTTGTGTTTCTATACAGCGTGTAACGCTACGGTGGTGTATGCCCCTGGGCCTCTTGCCTGAAGCACATAGGCTTCCCCCTGAAAAACAAAGTAACAAATAATCAACAAATAACAGAATACACAGTGGCCTGCTCACATCAGCCACACCACCGGACAAACACAGTCAATGTACTCACGTCAATTGGCAGGATATAACAAGCTAACACACAGCGCAGCGCTGAGGACGTAACATAGACTCAATGCAAATAGTATGCTAATGACGAAGATGTGCCTAGCGAGCTAACCTAGCTTGAACTATATACAATTGTAAATATACAGTAGACTACCGGTATATTTTAGCAGTAAAATACTGATGCATTTCTTTATTTCTGTGTACGTTATGCTACAGCCTAACGCTATACAGTACGGTACTGAGCAATGAAGGCAGCAGTTTAGGAGTAAATATAACTGATAGCAAAATGTTTTGGTTTTGGATGTATAATTATTATAACCTTAAAAAAATAAAATAATAATAATAAAAATAGCCCAAGGAGATAAAAAAATGTAACCCCATGAATAGACTGCACCCAAGTATTGCTGCCGTGCTGCCGGCAGTTTGCAAAATCAATGTATTAACCGTGGTTAATAGACGGGAAATTACTGTCATCTTTGCAATATTTGAAATGTTAAAGTCTTTACAAAATTATTAACACAATTGATGGAACATTATCTGTTGGTGACATTTTCCACGTGGGGTTTCACCGTAGATGCCACTAAGTGGCAGTAAGCCATGCCACAGGACATTTACTGTAGGTGTGCACAGGTACAGGATAGTTGATTGGTTTGAATGAGGATTGAGGAAGCACACTGTTTTTTGACCGTGTTGACAGGTAGTAGAAGTGTTTGGTATTCACACTGGGTGTATACAAAAGGAATGAAAGGAAAGACTGTTTAAAAGAATAGGGAGCGTAAAGGAATCTGGAATGAGGAAGAGTAAATAGGACTCGACATAAGACTTTAAATGGTGAGAACGGCAGCACGCGTCAGAACCATAAAGCTATATAATAACTAGAAGCAACAATCCCACTTTGGCCATTGACATTCAATGATGCTTTCAATGGAAGTTTTTGCTTCTTTCAAAATGGCACCGGGCTGCTATGACGCATTTTACGTCATATAAATCTCATTGTGCCAGATATCAGCACCGGTAGTTCGTGCACACAATCAAAATAAATATATAAATGAATACATTCATATTCAGTCCAACTGCCTTTGATTACCAACTACTGCTACGCCTGGCCACTGTTGGAAACAAATTTTCGACCAGTTATATATCTACATATGTAAGGATGGCAAAATAAGCATTTCATCTTAAATTGGCATTCGGGTTAGATTATTAATTACATCAAGCAAACACATCACA
Source organism: Forbesichthys agassizii (assembly GCA_026546735.1). Lineage (NCBI taxonomy): Eukaryota > Metazoa > Chordata > Actinopteri > Percopsiformes > Amblyopsidae > Forbesichthys > Forbesichthys agassizii. The sequence continues at coordinate 8,607 of JAODLL010004676.1, read as the reverse complement.
TGCGTCTTTGGCATTACTGCATACCATTGTATGACACTGTTTACAGGGAGGGCATGTGGAACTCAGATTGGCCCAGGAGAGGAGTTCGCTAGCGGATTGGAGCTTGGTAATATCACACTGGTCCCCCCCCCCTGAGTTGTACTGCGTGACCTATGATAACGATCTGTAACCCATATGATCTGTAACAAGACGGAGAAAGCTCCGTCTTGTGAAGTGCGTGATGTCGCCTGCAAACCATATACCATCAACCAATAGTGTGTGAACTCTTTCTCAATTCTGTTGATGTCAGGCAGACGCTTCGTAATTTCGCATTGCTGCCTCTCACAGTTTGAGAAGGTGACACGCAAACTTCAATGCAATAACGCACACACAAGCCAAATCCAGGACGTTTTTGCCGATTTAGAAAAACATGTTAAGGCCTGAAATAAAGAACATACTATGTTCAGGTTGTGGTGCGAGTGGTAGCTCTGTGATTGGCCTGAGGTAAGTTCCCTACCCTTCCCTGAAATCTCTCTCCCGTTTGCTTCCTCTCTATACTGTCTTGTCTATAAAAGAACAAAAAGCACCAAAAAATGCAATTGAATAAATTCCCAGCCCTACTAAACAGTAATGTGTTAAAATACTTTAGCATCAATTGTACATTCTGTGGTTTGGTGGTGCACACTCACTCACACTAAAATCAATGTTACAGTCTTTATTGTTTTAATATAAACAAAGAGTAGGACTATACTCAAAACAACCACTAGGACATTTGCGGTTCTGGGAGAACGCAATCAAGGACTGTACCTGCAATGCTTTAATACTGCCTGGTTGTATCCAATTAGTCTGACAACACATGATGGAGCAATTCATTCTTTCTGAAGACTCAGAAATGTTTAAATCATTTCATTTCAATTTCATACTAACACATACACATGCATACATTTAATTTGTCTTAACTCTGTCAATATTATTGTTTGCGGTTCACTTAAAACATCACATATTGTTTCTAGTCTACTGCAAATGTTATTTTTGTCCAGAAGCCTAGGTGTTCTCTTCACATATTAACTTGAATTAATATATATTAAAAAATATTGAAAAAAGTTTTTCCTGTCTGGAATTGATTTATGGTGTGAATAAATGAGAGGCTCTTCCTTATTTTACTGTGTGTGTGCATGCTTAAGGGGCTATTTATGAAGGGAGGAGTTGAGATTATTCCTGGAGTTTTCTGTCCTCCCACCACGAGGGAATGATCAACCAGTGTGAGACACATGGCGTCCGTCTTCCTAGGCCCTCCCTCCCTCCCTTCATATCGCTCCCTTTTGAGCCGCGTTTCCAAGCGAACGCAATCTCACTCCCTCCGTCCCTCTGTCTGTCTGTCTGTTTGTCTGTCTGTCATTCTGGCAGGCGAACGGGCGACCTCAAGCTGTGCAGTTGTGTAGTTGTGCACTAGGGGGGTGGGAGAGGGAGGGAGGGAGGGGGGACTCAGGGGTCATTGACTACACAGAAGACTGCTAGCTTAGCAGGGCCCAGTGGTGTCGCTATAGTTCTCGCTACACTACATTGAGCAGCGCTCCACTCCACTAGGCCCGTCTGTACAACACAGTGCACACGCACGCATGCACGCACACACACACACATCATGGGTAGTAGGGAGAATGTAGCAGGGAGGGGAGAAAGATGTACGCATGTATATACAGTATATACTCGCTTAAGCACACAAACCACTTGGCTGTAAACGGCATGTTTCAGAGTAGTGTGCAATTTCATAAATATTTCATTATATTAAAATATCCCGCTTGTAGTAAGGTATTTCATTAGCATATGCATGCATACCATCTGAACTAGAACTAATATCTAAACACATATCTGCATATGAATGCAGAATATATTATTATTATATATGAGCTTTTAGAATGGAGTAGTCTGGTTTCCGTTTGTAGTCTGTTTGTACTCAGAAAAGTATTGACCAATCACGTTTGAGCAGTCTTTGGTTTCACGCAGGTAGACAATCTGTGTGGAGAGCTAAAAAGATGGAACACAATGGCTGAAATGCAATCTTGGAAAAGATCATATCATCTGACAATATTAGACTGCCAGTTTAGCTTTGTATTAGCTTTTTTTTAAATGGAACTGCATACAAATGCATATATATATATATATATATATATACACACATAGTATACTATATATACTGTATATGTACTGTATATATATCTATATCAATATATATATATATATATCAATATATATATTGTACATGAAAACAAAAATGTTATTTTTAGCGATGATATGGTTGTTGACAACATTGTGTTCTCATAAATGTGTTTATGAAAGAAAATAATATAGAAAGAAAGTTTCAATATGTGATGCACAAGAATTGCAACTCATGGAAAGATTTGACACATACATGTGTCACCACGCAACTAATGAAAAATCTATAAAACATTATAATTAAAAACATTAGTCAATACATTTGTCATTTGTAGGAGCTTCCAATATTTTCACAGAAGCAAATGTTTCAACCCAGTTACCACAGCTCCCTCCGTACTAGGTGTTAGCACCTGGCACTGCAAAGAGTAAGCTCTAAAAAACCTCCCTAATTCGTCGATTCACCTGTGCTCCTTGTCCTTGCACTGCAGGCCCTGTACAGCAGCTGGGAGGTCCATTTTCCTGGTGAGGTAACCACTTCCATTAGCGTTCATCAGTGGGCCCACCCAGGGACCACTTTGCAGACATCTGCTTTAAGCTGCCATTCGCACACTAAAAGGCTAAATGTTCCTGTAGAGAGGAAGAGAGAAAGAGAGAGAGAGAGGCCATTTTGTGGCTTTGTGTCTCCGGGACAGAGTGGTAGGTTTCAGTGAGTATTAATTAATGGCTTTTGGGGCACACTGGGGTATTAGCCGCTGAAACTCTCTGCCTACAAATAATAGTGGTGCCGCGGATGACAGAGGTTTGAGACAACATTCCCCAGAGCTGGTCGCAAACAGAAGCTCTCGTCAGAAGCGCCTACATTTTATGAGCCAGCGCAGGCGGCCACCCACTATCGCACATCACCACTGTCGCTAACCTTCATCTGTTCGTCATTCTGTCTCTTTGTCTCCCTGTCTCATTTTCATGCTTCTTGTGTGTGTTTTTGGCCTGGGGTTGGGCCCGGCTTTTTCCCTCGGGCAGAACCTCTTGACAGCCAGGGTTTGGGCAGAGCATGGCTGGTGGCACCGGGCAGCTCTCCAACGCCAAGCCCATTGAGGAGGCCTGTCTGCCTGCTTGCCTGCTGAAATGAAATTAGGGGAGACATGATGGCACAGACATCCTCTCCCCACCCACTGGCTGATTCTATTACACTGGCATAAACTCGATTTGGTACTTTTCTATGGCCATCGGAGGGGAATTGATTTGGATTTAGCCTAACTGGCTCAGCCACATGTCCTCAGCCGACAGGGATCATTTCTCAAAATGGGTGTCGGCTATTTCATGTTGGAAAGTGTCAAGATCAGTGTCAAATAAAGTGCGAAAATGCAGGCCAGCTATCATATGCATGAGAAATAATTCCACACGTCTTCAAGGACAATCATTTTTGTGATAAATACAACCAGCTACTTTCAGAAAACTCTAGTTAAAGGTAAATAGCATTTGAACATGTTCATACATGTTAGAATGATTTAAACTATTTACCTCAAAACAATGTTACAGTGTTTTGTTCCATGACATATTACATTTGGATGTAATATTATGTTTATATATTTTGTAATACCTCCACTGGCTTCCATTGTATCTAATTTACATCCACAAAGTGGTTGAGATGAATCTCATGACAAGGTGAGATAAATATGACTTATTAAATGTGAGATCAATTTTAGAATACACACGGCAGAAGACAGAAGACCCCTATGAAAGATCATTCTAGAGGAGAGGTTACCCTACCCGGAGGTAGCCCGGGGCCCCTTCTGGAGCCAGGCCTAGAGGGAGGGTTTGTTGGCGAGCGCCTGGTGGCTGGGTTTGCCACGGAGCCCAGCAGGGCACAGCCCGAAGAAGCAACGTGGCACCATCCTCCTTTTCATCCTATGGGCCCACCACTCGTGGGAGGAACCATAGGGGTTGGGTGCGCTGTCAATTGGGTGGCAGCAAAGGTCAGGGACCTCGACGGATCAGACCCGGGCGGCAGAAGCTGGCTCTGGGGACGTGGAACGTCAGCTCACTGTGGGGGAAGGAGCCAGAACTTGTGCAGGAGGTGGAGCGCTACCATTTAGATCTGGTGGGGCTTAATTGGCTGATTTGTGACAAATGCTGGTTAAAGAATGGGATGCCATCACACAGCAGTGTGTGACCAGGCTGGTGACCAGTATTGTGAGGAGATGCCAGGCCGTTGCCCACGTACGTGGCGTTGCCCATATACTCAGCTCTGCTGCTCATCCCACAAATGCATGTTCCTTACAAATGTGGCACCATTTATAATGGACAAAATCTTTCCAATGGTATTAGATTTATTGCCAAGAAGCATTGTTACAACATCAAAATAATATACAGAACACAATGTCCTTACTTTTTGTGTTATGTGTAGAAACATTACTGTCACTGCACCTCTCAATTATCCAATTTTCTAAAGTTGACCAAGCTAATAATAGAAAATATGCTGTAAAGAGCTCATGGGCCAACTTTCGGAGTTCTGAAATATCTGCCTTCTTTGAGAATCAACAGTATCTCAAACACAAAGCCACATAAGCTTACAAAATGGGATTAGCGAGTGCTAGTGTGCTGCATTTGCAACACTTCAAATTCCATCAATTCACAAATGCCAGAAAAGAAAGTGTCAGCAAAGCATCATGAACTGCATCATGAACTGCTTCTTTCGACACACAGCAGACTACAGGTAGCCTTGCATCCTGATCTTTCGAGCTTCAGTATGTCTTCGCCACGAGGATCATTCTGGAGAGCTTGGAAATCGTGGTGATCCAGGCTGGTAAACCTAGTACTGGTAAAGTCAGTGTCCTAGTATAGCTATGGGCCTGATTTAGTTGTGATGAAGGTGATTCGAAAACAACTCGAGTCAAAAATGGCAATATGATACATAACATCAGTTGTTTTATATTAATTTATTAGAAGAGCAAAGGCTTTTCTCAATGGAAAACATGTTTTCACCTTTCTCCTGACTTTTCTACTGCAAGAGTGGATAACAACAGACTCTGCTGGTTCACAGGATGGCTCCATAGATGGATCTGTCTTAACAGACACAGATATCTGGTGTGTCAGGTTAGACTACAGGTCCCTTTACAATGAAGTTAAAATGTAGGGTATTACATTTGTATACATTGTATACATACATGTTGACTGTAAATGTAGAATGTAAATTCTTTAAGACAATGAATTATAGCGATACAAAACAAGGACTTATTTGCATTCATTGACCATCTTGTTTTACTAACCAATTTTATTTGCATCACGTTAAGGAGTGGGAGGAAGAAACGGTACACACACTAAAGACTGTACCAATCGAATACGAGAATAATTCCTGATTTCTTTCTTTTTTTCAGTTTATTCTTTCCAGCCCTATTGTCCAAACACTGTACCTTTTGCTATGCTAAATCAATAATCACTTCTCAGAATTTGTAGGATATCGTGACACTGAGCATGACCTCTTCCTCAAACAGTTGGGATGAAAACACACCAGATGAATATCCATGAGTGTGAAATATGGATGACACTAAAGCAAACTCTAAGCTGTATCCTATTTCACATTCAGTCACCCATGGTGAAGCCTGCAATGCCAAGAAGTTACAATACAACTTGGCTTCACAGAACAAGACTGCTTTGTGTCCTACGCCACCACCTATCACCAGCACAGCTGCAAACTCTCATATTGCACACATGACCCTGCTTCACACACACACGCACACACACACACACACACTGCATGTGCGCGCACACACCTACACACACATGAACACCAGATTTTGCTGTTATGCACATTGACCTGAGTGAGGCGATCTGTTTTTTAACACGTGCGCGCTCCATGCCGGTACCGGTATGAGTACCGGTACAGGCAGCACAAATGTAACAGGCAATTCTGGGCTACATGTGCCCTATTCAACCCAAATCCCTTGTCACACACACACACACACACATACATACACAATAGCCATCAATGTAGCATTCTGACATTTATTTAATTAATTCTTATAATAATAATAATAATAATAATAATAATAATAATAATAATAATATATAATAATTCATATTACATTATTGTATTGCCAATGTATTTTTGCTGATGGGGAAATACTGTATACTGTATACACATATAAGAAATATAGATACATTGTTTAGGTAGTTACAAATTCAGCTTCCTGGTCAAGTAATGCATTTCCCTGACTCCTTAGAGGAACTGTCTATCAATGTATTTTCTCATATCTGCAGTCTATATATTAAAACCAGCACATTGCATTATATCATTCTTGATATTGAAATATTATGGTGTCTAAATCTGGCAAATATAATTACAGTGCAAATAACTCCCTAGAAGAGGCCCCACGACCTGTAGGTTTTTCACACATAAAGCCAACTTTAGATTTGAAAAGAAATGCAGTTTTATTATAAAGTTCAATATAATATCAATTTATTTTGAGTTAAGTCATTCCATGGAAGCCATAAGATACGTATGGGCACAGACTACTGAAAGAGCTTTATTTAGTTAAGTGCTATGATGACCCTATTATCAGCTTTGGACTTGCAAAACAACAGTCTTGCTGTTATTGATGTGTTAGTTGTATAAAGACAATTAAATATTTTTCACATTTATTACGTACAGTATTATACAACCTTAGGCAACATAAATTGAAGAGTTAAATACACAGTCATGGATGGACAGGACACATTTGGGCCTTATATGCGAGGTTTATGTGTCCTCAGGCATTCTAAACCTGAGAGATCTGGCTCTCTGATGATCTGGCTATGGTAAATCACAGACAATGTCACAGTCTGATATTTGCAGTGAAGATCCCATCATGTGAAACGGGAGAGGTTGGGGTAGTTTCTCAGCTGAGCGGCAAGACGATATTATTCAGAAATATGATGAATATTAAAAATATACTAATATGAAAAAGAAGTGACTTACATGTATATCCTAAAGAGCAAAACAGATATACTTTATAAGTGTGACTTTATGTGCATTAATACAACAGTGTGCAACTGTTACAGAAAATATCTGAGGGCAGTGTGTAATGATGGTTAAATAAAAGCAAGAAATATAGGGATTTTCTGTGCAGAAAATCAAATCTCCAATAACCAAGAGAAAAAGTCAGGTGAAGCCATCTCTAAAGACCCTTGCCCTGTGCAAACCTTCTAACAATTTGTATTGCTAAATCCATGAGAATAAGGAAATTGGATTTGGTACGTTGGAATGACATTTTTCTAACATCTGATTGGCCCAAGAGCTGGTTATAATCTGTGATCCTGAACATAACCTGCCCTGGAGCAGCTTAGCTGTGCAGCATGAGTTACCATGGCAATGTACTGACCTGAACTCCATGATATCTCCTCCAGGAGATGTCACAGATTCTGCAGATAGCTAGCTAAACAGTAAATGCTGCTTTGTGACATAGAGCCCTGTTCTGACAATAAAATAAGTGAGTATAAAATCCATCCATCCACAATTTAAAGGGTTTCTCCAGTAGAAGCTTGTTTGCCAAGAAATCTGCTGCACACAAGAAATGGCAAGTAGATCATAAAATCTGAAAGTGTTGTCTAGTTGGCCATAACAACATGTTGCAAACCATGTGGAATTAGCTAGATTCACTACTGTTAATAGATTTAACTAACTTGGTCAGTTCAATTTACACAAAGTGTACCCAATGTTCTGTAAATAAAACATATCACAAAAATAATTGAATAACTAATGGAGTGCAGATACAGAGTCACTCACACACACAAATATGGATACGTCCAACATAAATCACAGTCACATGACAAAAGTACACACACAAGCACACCTGCGACACACGTCGACATTTGCCCGGATGGGGTTGTGATCAAAGTCGTGTCTTGAGAAACGGAGGCACTCTGTGGCGACAAGCTAATTCTCTCCCAGCAGGCGGCTTCAAAGAGGCCCTGCCTGAGCGAGGTTGCCACAGGGGTCTTTGTCTGCCAACAAAAGAGACCCACCATATTTTTTTTCCCGTGGGCTGAAAATACCTTTCCCCGCCCAGAGCAATTACACTGATGGATAGAGTTCTCAAGGCCAGGCTCTCATCTCTGTCTAAACCTGGCTAGCTCAGGTCACTCTATGATATCAAATTCATATAAGAAAACAGTCACACATAGTTTTGGTACTAAATAATATAATAATTCCCAAAACCAGAAATTATATTCTCTGCCAGTATTATAAACACTTATTAGTTGACTGTAATGTGAAAAGTGTAATCCTTACAAATCTCAAACCTTCCAAACTGTTAGCAAAAAGAATAGTAAAATACATTTAACTTGAAGGGCATTCTCTGATGTGACATGAGTAACAGCTTTGATTAAATCTGAATATGAATGTTAACAGTATTTTCGACTTTGCGTCGAAAGGAGCCAGTTGAGGTGGTACGGGCATCTGGTAAGGATGCCCCCTGGGCGCCTCCCTAGGGAGGT
>JAODLL010004675.1:0-10988 GCA_026546735.1 Forbesichthys agassizii | reverse complement strand
GCTTCTCCCATAGAGTTCTATTGAGGACTCTCTAAGTGGTCTGTCTCCTCTATATAATGTCTCTGGTACTTCTCCCAGAGTTCTATTGAGGACTCTCTAAGTGGTCTGTCTCTGCCCCCTCCAGACCTTCCTGGCATCGCTGGTGCCGCCCCTTTCCGTCCCGGAGGACCGTCTGACCCGCTGGCACCCCCGCTTCAACGTGGACCTGGTGCCGCCCGTGCCCGGCAGTCCCCTGCCCCAAGCGCCGTCCTCCGAGGGGCTGACCAGCGCCCGGGACGTTCTGGCCAAGGCCCGCCTGCTCATGACCCCCAAGGTACGCTCACCGCACCCCCCTTAGCCCAGCCTGTAGAAGCCTGGTAACAACTCAAAGCTCGCCAGGCCCATTAACGCAACGAACGTCTTTGAAAGTATTTTAAATATAATATTGCAAATGTTTTCTGAAGAAGTTCCATGAACGTAGCTACACGTGTGTTGAATGAACGTCAGTAAACAAAGTTGTGAAGCTTGCGGTGGGCGCTATTGAGACAAGACCTAGAGAACATCGTTGAGCTCAACATGTATTAAATAATGTAACTGGTGTAGGCCCATCATTGGCATAACAGCCACCACCTAGGCGATTTGTTTGATTTGAAGCTTATAAGTTGCTATAAATGGATTATTCCCCTAGAGTAGCGGCAGCCTAATGAAACGAATCAGATGCAACATAGCCTCTGGCCCCCTATTCCCAAACAATAGGGGCTCCCCCACCTACAGGTGCATGTTCACATGCACCTGTCCTACACGTGTTCCTCCACCAGGTGGAGTGTGCGTTCCATGACTGCTCACTATTGGTGTGTGTGTGTGTCTGACCTTGACATTAATTCACCTATTTCCTCCAGATGGAGAAGGCCCTGGTCTCCATGGTGTCCAGGGTGACTCCTGAGCCATCTGTGGCCACGCCCACTCCTCCGGTTGCCACGGCCACCCCCGCCCTGAGGGGCGTGTCCAACGCGCTGCTGGAGAGGGTGAGTGACAGGCGCCCGGCAACACCTGTTGACTACATCGTGGCTGCTAGGAGACTTGGCGTTATCTCATCTGGCGTGTTGCATGTGTAAACACGCTGCGGGGGTGTGCGTGTCGGTGCCTGTCCGTGGGCGGCACCGTGTTAGGGTGACATGGAGCGTCACACCTAGTGGAGCGACCTAGCCGTAGTGGTGCGGTCTGCACCACTCTGTTTACAGAGCCTGGGCTGGGTAGCAACACCAAAGTATGTTTTCAGCGCACACAGAACGTGCAGCTGGTGGATTAAGTGTATCCAAGTGTATTACCGTAAAATCGCTGATGGCACTTTAAAAAAAAAAAAAAAAATCTTATTGTGATGGTAATGACCCCTGATAATAAGGCGTGTTCGTACAGTAGTGCCTAAATGACCCCCTCCCCCCCAACCAGATCCGGGCGAAGGAGGCCCAGAAGTTACAGGCGGCCATGACACGCAACCCCGCCCAAGAGGAGCGCCTGCTGATGATGTCACGGCTGTGCGAGCTGGCGCGCATCCTGAGGAACGTCTTCGTTGCCGACAGGAAGGCCTGTCTGCCCATGGAGGTGGTCTGTGGCCGCATGGCGGCCAGCTACCGCTCCGCAATGAGCCAAGGTAGGTCTGTGTCCTGGAGCTTTGTCCTGGAGCCTTACCCGTGTCCTGTAGCTTGTAGCTTTGTCCTGGAGCCTTACCCGTGTCCTGGAGCCTTACCTTTCCATGTTGCCTCAGGTGAGATGGAGAAACACCTGCGACTTCTGGCAGAGCTGGCTCCTAACTGGCTGTCAGTCCAGCCAATCAGGAAGGACTTCTACCTGAAGCTTAGCATAAACATGGACCTGAACCACATAGTGGAGCAGCTCAATGCCAAGCTCAAAGAGGAGCAGAGGCTCTGAAGGTCTGTCACCTGACTGGGAGTGGTTTGGACTGGTTCAGCACCTGTCTCCACAGTCGACATGTGGTGCTGTTTTAAGAGATGTCTGGAATGAGTTGTTGGATTCTGTGATTTCTTTTTAACATTTTAGTTTTATAAGACAGAATTATACAATATAGATAACATTTTTAAGATATGTTTGTTTATCCATACGGTGTAATTGTGCAACTGGAGAAATCCAATTGTGGGTTTTTTCCACCAAATTCTATTGTGACTGACCGTTTGAAGCTGTTCCTCGATGTATCAGTCTATTTCTTGTTCCAAAAATAGACTTCACAGCTCTGTAATTTTGTTGTTACTTGTGACATTTATTGCATAATGACTTAATCTGATGTCATGTTCTCAGTCAACACGAACATGATGTAGTTCAAAATAAACTTTATTTGAACATGCAAGATGTAAATTCAACCGTATCGTTCCTGTCATCCAATCACTGTGACCAAATTTAGTTGGCATAATAAACTTTGTATAACTTTTCATGCAAGGATTGCATCTTAACGTGCATTACAGGCACAATTGTCCTTCCCAAAAGAAAACAGAAATAAAAACAAGCATTCTGAAATGGTTAAAGGAAAAACTGTTTAAACCAGGAAAATGTATAACGTAGGGATAACAACTTTAACATAAATGCTAAGGATGTTATCCATTTTCCTTTGTGTCAGAATGTGTACAGCACCTGCAATACTTGAAGAGTAAAATATCCACTGTAGTTGTTGGGGTTTGTTAATATAGATTTAATAAACTTTAAATGTGAGTGCTTATCAACGGTCCTGTTAAAGCTCAGTGTTCAGCATATGGACTGGCATTAACTTAGTAAAAAAGCTTCATGACATTCGGTTACGCATGAAGCAACCTTTATTTCATTACTGAAACAATGAGTACATTTATCACAATCATTTTAATTACTGAAACATTGAGTATAAATCATACAATCCTTTATTTCATTACTGAAACAATGAGTACATAAATCACTACTTAATTTCTGAAATGTTATATGCCACCTAAACTGGACCAGCTTCAACATAACCAGCCCATAGTTTGGACTGGCCAGTGGACACACCCACTTTAGACTTTAGCACTTAACTTGAAAACTAAACAGAACCACTGCTCACTGAATAAAGTAACCAGTTAAGATGTATTTTCTCTCCCGTTTTCATTTTGTTCAGTAAAACGAGGTGGGACAGAAAGACCCTAGACAAAAGGACATTTTATTCTTGTCGCTAAGCTTGTCTAGCCAATGCGCTGAGTCCTCTGAGGGGACAGTTTCACATGAAGTATTTCAGACTATTGTGTTCAGTAACCCTAACAGCAGGTGCAGTCTAGAAGCAGTTACAAGTACATGCAGTTACGTGAGGCGATGTCTTTGTCCGGATAGGCAGTGTCTGCTTTTTTACTGCAACAGCACGCCACTGATTACATGAGGTGCTACGGCAGCTCAAAAGTGTCATGATCTACCGGTATGTAAAATTAATATATTTGATTAAATATCTTAATTTATGCTTATGGACAAGTCAAATTTGCTGCTGCAGCAGGGGGCCCCACCCCCCGCTGGGCTCCACGTAATCACACGGTTTGTGTGTTGGGAACCACCAGTGCATGCATTCACAGGCAGAACACCTCATGGAGCAAACTGCATGTGATGTCATCAGTACTGGACCAGGGAGAACACACTGTGTGGCTTCAGCTTGTCTGAGCCGCCTAGATCTTGGAGCTCCACGACGACCAGGCATCCCAGAACCTGTGCCTTCTGCTGCTTCATCAGCTCACACGTGGCAAACAGCGTCCCTGGGGAACGGCAACAGACACACCATGAACCGACAGGCAGGCAGCTGTTGAGCAACACGGATTCACACAATGGCGTCAGTGTTTCCATGAGACACTCGATGTTCTGACTGTATGAGGGCTGGTACTGCTCGTGTTGCTGACTACAGGTGGATACAACAAAGCACAATCATCTAGGAGACAGTACGACAGGTGCCGTTAGCTAACGGTTACTGTACCTCCGGTAGCCAAGAGGTCGTCGATGAGCACAACCTTCTGTCCAGCTTCTACTGAACCTGCCTGGACCTCTACTTCAGCCTAACAAAGAACAGAGCCAGCATCACACCACCTTCACACTCCATTAAGCCTGTGACATACCTGCTTTTAATAACGTGTTGTTTAACACGCAGATAACACCAACAATGAAAATACACATTAATTTCATGTGGTTTTGGCCTGGATGGCCTTCCATACCAGGCGCGGATTCTGCGTTCCTTTGGAGCAGAGTTTGTGTGCTTCCTCAGAAATTAACGCTACACGTATGCATGATGCAATACAGCACATGAACGTGGGGGCAGAAGTTTCAAAGAGAAGTTAGAGCTAGTCCATAATAACCAACATCTGCATGATGTCTCCATGCCGCTCCACGTCTTGACATGTTGTGTTGGTGGAAATTCAGAGGTAGTTATGGAAAATATTGCGTTTCAGCCAAGGATGATTTGGCCCTGATCTGCCCGCTACTGCATATCATTTAAATCCTCAAAGCATACACAAGGTACGCAGGCAAGTATGTGATCAATGCCTTCCGCAACGCAGCCGCTTGTCTACGTGTTGCACAATGTATATCGGGGCCTTTAGCCTGGGAAAGTCTAAAACATTAGAATGGCATAAAGCAACAACCGTTTAACAAATTGTTTGTCAGAAGCAATAAATCAGTGTGATAAGAATGATAGCAGACAAAGGCAATATAGCAATTATCCTTTTATCCCAGTTTTTATCTGTATTCATAATTTCCCCATTAAAGTGTATTATTGATAAGAAACAAGTTTGAGACAAAGCAGGCCTAGGACAATGGAACGTTACCTTGCCGTACTCTAGAGAGTACGCCACAGACACTGTAGGTCCAGGCAGTTTGCCCTTCTTCCTCACCAGAACAAAGCCAACCCCTAGCCTCTGGGCCAGCAGGGGGCCGAATAGGAATCCACGGGCATCTAACCCTGCACACAACACAGAACACAACACACACACTTTATCTCTGTCCTGCAAGTGCCACATACTGGCGCATGATTACCACGGTTACAATCACAGCAAATCAAATACAGAGGATAAGAACCACACTAATGAAGAAAAATGGCACACATGCTGTTAAGCTTAACAAGTACAACAAAGGTAAATGTGCTTTTATTGTCACATACATGTAGCAAAACTGATCCTCTGCATTTAACCCATCCCTGAAGGGAGCAGTGGGCAGCCGCTGTGCAGCGCCCGGGGACCCACTCCAGATAGAGGCCAGTGTCTCTGGTCAGAAGGCACGGGCTGGAGGGTGAACCTGGCGTGTTTTTTAAAGTGGGGGAAACTGGAGTACCCAGAAACCCACAGAGACACCGGGAGAACATATAAATCCACACAGAAAGGCGGGGACAACCGGATGCTGTGGGCCACAGTGCTGCCACTGGGCCACCGTGATAGGACTGTGGCCAACACTACATTTGTCAATGAAGACAACATTTAGTGCCAGTCTTTAGGACAAAACATAAGGCTCAGGGACTACCAATAACACCTGTGCAGTGTGTGTTGAATGTTATTTCTATTATATTGTATGTTGTTATTGCTACTGTGTAATTACCGACTATCAGGTCAAGTTGTGGAGCCGTTCGTCTCACATGCTCCTCAAACAGATCTGTCACCGCGGTCAGCGCGGCTGGGCTTTTGAGGATGGGACAAATATCTCTGCAAAGAACACGGTGACCAACAATACACACAAATACATTCAAATACAATTAACACAGCCCACTGTATCTACTGAACTGCAGTAGATGTATGCCAATATGCCAGGTTATAAAACAGAAGAGTTGTGCTGTGGGTTTTACAAAATTCACATGGCTAACAACAACAAAGTGATCGTTTGTGCTTCACTGCTGTAGATTGTAGTGGTTTCAGATGAACATACTGCACAACACATGGTTGAACCACCTCGCCACGCCCATTAAACGCAGCAAACGTCTGGAAGCAGACCATTGCAAACACTTCCAAGGAAACGTGTCGTAAATAATTACGTAGGAAAGTTTCAGCCCACTGAACGCACCCTAACCTCGCGATACAATCCTGATCTGACGAGATCCAGTTTGAATTTGACTGACACGTGGGCTTGTCTTGACAGCGATGCTAGCCAGCATGTGTTGTACGGTGGCTAGTTCATAAATAATGACGTTGTCTTGGTGTCTTCTAGCTCTGCTACCAGCTGGCAGCTCTCCTTAGGTGATGATAGGCACAGCAACATTCACATCCTCGACCATGCCGCTGTTAGTTAGGCTCACTGAGACACTGCGGCCAGTTACAGCCCAGGCAGCGGGTCAACCACACGCACAGATTAGTTGGTCAACGTTCACCAATGTGAACTCCAGACGAAGTGAAGGTGCTATTGTCTTCGGCACTGGAGACGAATGAGGAACTAATTGCAGCTAGAAAAATTGCTGTTCAGACTCTATATCGGCATTCAAGTTTAACTTAGGTAGATAGTAGGCTAAGGCTACAACTCACAAGATCACATCACAGCAATATATCAGCTGTCATAACTAATCGTCATCTAAAGGTTGCCTAGCCTACATACCTGAAAACAATTCCTTCAGTTGGGAAATCTTGAAAGGTCTTGATGTGTCTAGTTACCAACTCTATCTTGGACTCTTCTGTGGGGTTTGCCATTTTAGTTTTTTCTTCTTTGGGGTTTAATTGCGGAGGAAAACTGAAAGATGCATATACCGCCACCTACTGTACCGGAGCGTGAGCCCGGTCAAGGCCTCGCTGAACTCTAGCCCCTAAACCAGTATACTGGTTTTTACGTAATGGCTGCACAACTCTGTGACACAATGGGGTTGAAAGGGGATTTAGGTGGTGGCGTGGTGAAGGTGTAGTGTCGAGGAGGGCAGTGTTACAGCCTCATAATCTGTCTGAGTATCAGACATTTGTTTCATACGATGACATCAGGTCTTCAATGTTTTTCATGTTAAGGACCCCTTGGCTGTTTGAAACTCACATGGTATAACATTTAGTTGCTGGGCCAACAATAATGTGTAGGGCCTCCTATAGTGCCATGCATAAAAGTAAGCCACTATATACCATTAAAATAATGATTGACATTCATAGCATTTAATATTTTTCTGATTCAAAAATGTTTTAAAGAAAAGTTTGGGATCAAATAATTTAAAGGACTCCCTGTTAAAGACCCCTGGGCTATAACAAGGATTGTGTAATAATTTAGTAGTAACAAATTACATTTAGTTTCATCATTCTAAAACAAAAGTACCTTAAAGTATCTGCAACTATTTTCCTTTCACCGTTTATGTTATGTTTAGTAAATGAAAGATATTCAAGATAGTAAATTATGTACGTATTATATCTGAACAAATAAACTTGAACTGAACACAATAAAGAGTATTTATTCATTAGTATAATTAAGATCAGCAATTGTCAATACATATTCTTGATACACAAACAACAAAGAATATTAGCAGGGATGTGTTTATAGATTGCCCCAGCGTAGTCTTGCGTTCCTGGTCTGGAGAGCCTCAATACACGAAGCCTTGTCCCTGGTTGAACACGGGTCCCTGGCTGAAGCCTGCATCGTTGATGTCCACCCTCAGCACGGCCTCGTGAGAGTCAGACATGGACGCCCTGGTGACCAGGTACCCTCCCTGGTAGGCGATGCTGGAGCCGTCCGCCTTGACCCGCACAAAGCCCCTCTCGTCGCCGTTGTACATGCCGTCGTAGAGATCGTAGTCGCAGTAGCTGCCCCGCTCTAGCATGCCCACCGCCAGCCAGTTGGAGTACATCATGCGGTCGAACGGCACAGAGAACATCACCGCCAGCACGTGGCTGAAGTCTTCGATCTGGGGGTTCACCAGGTCAAAGGATATCACACCCACCACCCCTGTGGCCGCACCAGTGGTCTTGATGAAGTAGGCAGAGCCTGAAGAGCAGGGGCCCAGCATGGGGGGAGGGGGAACCTCACACACGCTGCTCTCTGTGAACACCCTGCATGTGAACACACACACACACACACACACACACACACACACACACACGTTAGTGGGGACTGCTAGCCTTGTAGGCACAGCGAGCATACGTCACTTCACATTGTGGGACACACTATAGTCGTCAACGACAAGAGTCAGATTGGTTGACCACTGACAAGTACAAATATGATGCTTGACCATTTGAAACTTAAGACTGAAATGCAAATAGTGGGACTAAAAACCCATAAATTCTGCAAGTGACATCATGTTCTCACGTGACAGCCATAGAACTACATAATCATGCATTCTCGAGGAGCTCAGGGGCAATTGTTGAGGGTGTAATAAAGCATCGCTTGGATCAGAAAAAATGAAGGCATGTTTGTTGTTTCACACATTTAAACTTAACGGGTAAAAAGTGCACCGAACACGGGGGTGCATGCTGCCCCCTGCTGTATCCATCGTGTATTGCTACTAATACATTCGCCCATATACTTCTATCTAAACAGTTGCGTTGATTTGATAACCAATCGCGTTTATAAAGTCATAATAACGAACTAAAACACATCTAAGTCTTAGCGTTGTTTTATTAATTGAATTGTTAGTGATATAAGGTCAAATGTCACGTGAGACCAACTGGGTCACGTGTGCGAGTTTATTTCCGGGTCGGCCGCGCAGTGATCCGCGATCAATGATCAATGATCAACACAGGCTCTCTGGCAGAATGCTGTCTCACATATTACACTAGTCTTTAAACCAAATAGTTTACACTGAAACGCCATGTCGGAGTCCCCGGATTCACGTAGTCTTCTGTCTGCGTCGTCACAGCTAAACCTGATGGACACGGATGAAGTGCGTTGTCGTGTCAACTATGTTCATTATTATTATTATAATACATTATTAAAGCAGGTTAACAGCGGGGACGCGCTGAATATCAATGTGCACACTGCTTTTAGCAACAAAGGAATGAGATGTCTTGGAAGCAGATATCTGCTTCCAAGGGTGGAAGACTGCTTGTTGTGTGGTGACTACTGTAGGCTACTACTCGACCTAACCGTAACATTGTCTCCTCAGATTGACGATAAGGAGTTTGATATTCCCCAAGTGGACACGCCTCCGACCCTAGAGAGCATTCTTAACGAGGTGAAGCTACTCTTTATTTACAATTATTATTACAACGAGGTCACACGTTGTCATTTCCATTCTCATTCCATCCAGAACGACAATATATTAATTTTATTTACATTTTTTTATTTAACGAGGAAATTATTTATTGAAAACATATTTTACAAAAGTCTCCTGGCCTCCTATAGCCAGTGTCTACCTTATATTGACTACAATTATCTAGGCCTAACAAGGAGAAGGTATACCAGTCAGATGTTAGATGCATCCTGGCGGTCTCCTCAGTTGACAAGCGTAGTTCTATGGTCTATCTATTAGCTCTCCTTTGTGGCCCTGCAGCCCGAGGATGAGGAGGAGCCGTTCCTGCTGGAGGATACCAGTCTCCCCAGTACGGAGAACCTGGACGCTTACTCCTGCGAGACGTCCTCCTTGGCCAGCTCGGACAGCGGGGACCCAGCGCACATCAAACGGTATGCTGCGGCAGTATGTTAGCATGTTGTTTATATTTACGTCACACATGTACAGTGTGTTTACATTGTGCATTTGTTAACACAGTGCATTTTATGTATTGCATATCTTTATGCTCTCAATGTGTGTGTGTGTGTGTGTTTAAATTGTGCGTGGGTGTGTGTAGGAGGAAGAAAACCCAGGAGGTGAATGTAACGGTTCATGGATCTGTTCTGAGACGCAGTCTGTTGAAGGGAATCTCTGCTCAGATCGTATCAGCTGCTGTAAGTCACACCTGCACACACACACACACACTACAGCAAACCCCCAGTAAAAAGACACTACACAATGTCCCACAAAAAACTTGTTGTGTTTGTCTTCAAGTCACTGCAGAAAATCTTGTACACTAAATGATATTCTGAGCTGAGTAAGGTCATGTTGCCATTGCTGCGTTCTGCCACTAGGTGTCACTGTCACACCACTTCTAAGGAAAACTGATCAGTGGACCGTTTCAAAATGTGCGCAAAATTTGTAAAATCCAATATTATTGTACTTATTAATAATAGCCACCTACACACACCAGAACTGCATACCATAATAATTTTCCAAACCTTTGTCTGTGTCTGTATATTGGAGAAGATCATGTTTTGTTTTTTCTCCGCAGGATAAAGTTGACGCTGGATTACCAACTGCTATAGTGAGTATAGTTGTAACACTGAGCAGTGGTGGTTAGTTAGTTAGTTACAGTAGGGTCTGAGGCGCAGATTTTAATTCTGGGAAAGCTTTAAAGCTACTAACACATTAAAGAGAGTTAAACAAGGTCATCGTTTGTTTACATTTAGAATCATGCTAAATGCCAAAGTCAAAGATCTGAGCTCATGACTGACTTGTCTTTCTGCTGTTCCCAGACTGTGTCTGGAGTCATCGCCATAGGAACGTCTCATGGACTGGCTCTGGTGTTTGGTGAGTTTCTCCTCATGTCTTAATTAGTGCTGCTTTAGACAACCTGAGGTTCTGGGTTGAGATGTGGAGATGTGCAATACTGTCAGCACACCTGGAAAAGAATAAGCATTGTTTGTTTTGTCTGTTGACAGCCTCTGTTCACGGGATGGTAAATAGAAACGAACACTCCTTGTCCTGTAACGTACCTTTTTAACCAGGCGTTTAGCTGAAATTTATGTATTTGTTTATTTATTAAATTATTAATTTTCTTAAATCTTTTCAGTATTATTGATATTTTACGGTTCCCGTATTTTTAAAATTCTTAATTATTTTTGGTATTCACTTTTAGTGTTATCATTTTTTTACATTATTTATTAATATATCTATCCACCTTCATCCGCTTATCCGGAGTCTGGTCGCGTGGGGCAGCAGCTTCAGCAAGGGACCCCAAACTTCTCATTCCTGAGCCACATTAGCAGGCTCTGACTGGGGGATCCCGAGGCGTTCCCAGGCCAGTGTGGAGATATAATCTCTCCACCTA
>JAODLL010004674.1:0-10992 GCA_026546735.1 Forbesichthys agassizii | reverse complement strand
AATCGATCATCGACCTTCGGCCTAGGGTGCTCTGGTACCACGTACACTTATGAGCATCCTTATGTTCAAACAGGGTGCCTTCAGTGTGGAAATGTTAAAGGTGCATCTCTTATGTTACACCTGACATTTTAACACAGTGCTAAAGCTGAATCACTTCAGAATCACTTGCTTCATTTGAGATCTTCAGCAGTTAATCAATAAATAATCAATAGATACTCCTACGTTTATTAGCATCTGTCCCTCTTCCCTTAAATGAAATTGAACAAAAGCAGTGCATCAGTCCTACAATGATCTTTTATTGAACTGTTTGTGTGATTGAAAACTCTTCCTTGAGAAGATTTTGGTGATTGAGGCAAGTACCTAATAGTTTCATATATAGTCCTTAATAATTTCATTTTCTCTCACAGAGAATTTGATTGACAACTGTCTTCATGTGAACGATGACGTCACTTGTGGTCTCCTGAAATTAGCCAGAGCTGTGGCCAAATTAAACGTGACCCCTTAAACGACTCGTGGAAACTCAGAAATTCAGGCGAGTAACCTTATATAAGCAGGTTAGCCTTCGGCAGACTGTAGTCTCGTGTAAAGACGCCAGCGCTCCCATAATAGAGCTACAGCTCCCAGAGAACCGCAGTCTCGAATCACAATTTTTTTTCTAAAATGGATGCCAAGCTTTGAAACGAGTGATTGAACCGGCATTGAAATAAGGTTTTAAAAGCATTCTTTGCTGAATCCGGGGTAGATTTTTTCAACGAACGCATTACAGGTAAGGCGCATAGTGCAATTTCTAATTCTAAAGGCATAATTCTTGTTGCGTTGTTTATAAGATATCTTTATAAGGCATGCTGCTATCGGCAAGGGGAGAACAGTGTTAGAACCATGAAATTGCGCTCTCTGATAATATCAGATAAATCACACAACATGACTTTAAAAAAAATAATTTTACGAGCGTCATGGCAATGAATTGCGATAATTCCTACAAATTATATAAGATATTTGTTTTAATTTGGTTGACTTTGAAAAATGCTTACATTTGGGCAATGGTTGTTAGATTACATTGCAAGGCGAGAGTCTTGGCTATCCAGACATGTATAATAATACTGTTAGCCATTTATATATAAAAAAATATATTCTCTCGAGTTGGGGGGTGCGAGTTAGTAGGGGGTGCGTCGTTAACAACAGGCTTTAAATAAATAAATCCCTTGAAGTAAATATTGAATTGTCTTTGGCCACTGTCTGCCCTCCGGTGGCTGAGCAAGGTTAATACATTCAAGTAAGTCAGTTCTGTTGGAAGATTTTTTTTTTTTCTCTTTCTCTTTCAGTTAAACAAAGATTCCAAATGCTTGGAATGGTCTTAGCAGGTGGTAAAACACACTTTATCTGTGCCTGTGAGGAATAAGACACATTTTATCTTCTAAGAGTATAGCTGATGCTTTTTTTTTTTTCTACAAAGTATGTGGATGGCTGCTTGCTAAAATACTGTAACTATCTCTCTTCACCAGATGCAAGCAACTCAGTGTCTCCATGCGCACGTTTACGTTTACTGTCAGCTGAGCTGAATAGTCGCTTGCTGGAGGCTATAATCACCTATAGAAATATAAAGCAGAGACATTTATTTGTGTGTGTATGAGAGGGAAAGAAGCCCCATCTTCCCAGGCCATGCCCCTCAATCTATCTCCAGTCAATCGGACAGTTTATGAGCCGTATAAAACTATGATCTGTTACAGAGGGGAAAATCTATCGCACCGGAGATGGAACATACATCGCTCGCACACACACACACATGCGTTGCATAAACGATAGAAGACACTTGCACACCAACACCAGACATCTATCCAGGAAGACATTGAGTCGTGACTTTGAAATGGTCCCCCCCTTCCCCCGATTCACAGCTCTGTGTCGCACCTACATATATACCGGTGCCCTCTTCTCATTGTAAAGACTGTAATGTCTTCCATTAAAAAAGATTGACTTCGGCATCCGTTAATCTAGATCAGTTAAGATTGAGAGCACCGCATTAGCCAGATGAAGTGATTTATTATTTGTCTCGCTTCATCTGGATGGGGTTGGACACCTTATTTTAAGTATGACATGGTCAATGAACACCAAGCAGCAAAGCAAATGGGATTTCTCCCTCTAGCCTAGAACACATTGGCCATATCAGAAAAGCATGTAGGCTTGGGTTTATTACAGAGACAATGTGCTGTAGTGTGCACTGGCCCTTGTTATTGAGTTGGCCATCTTAAATCTAACTATGTTCTATGCTGTTGGTGAATAATTGTAAAACAAAGCGTGGCATATAAAATGTACTGTACTGTATATCCACACATGTATGAAAACGTGCATATTTTGTTAATTTTAATTTGCTCACTGTGTGTGTGTGTGTTTTGATGGGCCCTGACTGAACGCTTATTCCAGCGTGAGATCACAGTGAGGTATTACTGTTATTTCCCTACTCTCTCCATTCTCTCTAGTGCTCTTTTCTACAATGAAGACACAATGAATTGAGTACCACTTCCTCATTCATTGAGAAGCTTTTAGCACCCTCCTCCAATAGAAAAGCACAATGGATTTCCTTTTGTCTTCCTTGTAGCTTTTGTCATTCGGTTGTTTCTGTGTTTCTGAGCTCTGAGGGTCAATCTCCATTGGTGAGACACCGTGAAATGTAATTGGATAACATCCATATGAGGTCTCATTCAGAATCAAAAGCAAAAAGAGAGCATCCAACAAGTAACATTCATACTGAGCTACCGCACGTACAAACTATTGCCAGTAATGGAAATGTATGTGTATTTTATGCAGCTAAAAGGCTGTAGTTTTTAGCCTACTTTTTTTATGTTTTAAACATGCTAGATGTAATTTTATTATGCCAGTTACTGTAGTTTCCTGTTTTATACTATCTATTACAGTAGACTTAAAGCATCAATTGTATTAGAGCTTGCTTGAGGATTTTTAATACAAATGTCTAATTAACTTTTTGAAAGTTCTGCTGTGGCTTAAATGGGCTCCTATTTTTCAGATTCAAGTTCTCTATTTTCAAGATAGAACAGTGACTAACATCAGATGGGTTGATTGTCCAGCCCACTGTGATTAGATATGACGTGGCAACAGAATGTTAATTACTGTAGTGTTCTTGTTTTTCTATGCATGTTATTAAGTGCCTTAAGAGGTTGTTACCCTCAGTAAAAGTAGACCACGAGAGCTCTGAACCACAGGAATATCCTCAGTATTTCTCCTTGCTTCATCACACCCATAAGATACACAAGAAGCCATTTTCACACCAACTGCACAACACGTCAAATGATGTTCCACTGCTCAATTAGCTTGGCCTGCAAGTGAGCTGTTTGGCACAATTCGTGCTGATTTGAAACTGGATTAAACATTAACCAGTGTGATTTTGAACCTAATCCAAATCAATTCAACATGGTGCTATAGTGTGAGAATGGCCCAAACATGGTAACTATAGATGCAGATCTTTGATCAATTTTGTATCCAGGTAAGGATGTAGAGATTAGAGACATGTCTGATGTCTTTAGGGGACAGCTTCCCATTACATGACTGCTTTTGTCATCCTTGCACAAGTGATTCATGTGGGGCATATATACTAGTACCTACTTAAATGTGACCTGAGCAGAATGTGTTTTGTCCCACCTTGAACCTCCTCTGTGTAGAGGAGCTATGATAATCAGAAGTAGTATTCCCATGACTATACAGTGAGTCTAGATTGTGTATCACCAGACAATAAATGCACACTACCCCTAATCGGTACACTTGGGTGTATGTGAATCAGTCATATTGTAAATAACAAATGTGAAACAACAAATGCATTGCAATTTCTTTGTGGCCAGTATTTGGAATATTCACATGCGTATATGCCCAGAGCAGTGTTGCGGGAAGGCTGTCTAGGGTATTTTGTAATATCTTCTGTTTTGTTTCTTTTCTTCTTACTCTTCTTTGCTAAATGAATATCTATCTATGTCTACTCCAGAGGAAGCTACGCTGGGATATGTGAGAATCAACTCCTGCATCTTCCTCTGTTTTTGTAGTTCTAAATGCATGATCACATTTTATTTTTATTTGTAATCTTGATATACGCTCCCAGTCAGCTGGTCTTCATATGAATATTAATGTATTAACCCTTTGTATGCATTCTTAAACTGACTTGAATTAATGAAATCTAACACACCTTTTTTGATGTTTTCATCATTTTTTTTTTTCTTTTTCCCCGGATTTTCAAAACACTTGATTTTATAATGTACAGCAAATAGGTTTTATATGGCGATGGTACTGATAGACATGCAGCTGTTTTCAATGCTTATTTTTAAGCTTATAACCTGCCTGGCAATAATCGTGTCGTATGTTAATCTGTCATTCTGAATACCAATTGAATATGTTAACGTTCATGAATAATTATTTTCAAGAATGCTAAAAAAGAAAACACACATGCAATTGCTGATTTTCCATGGAATCGGTGGCGATATTGCCACACATGACTCTTTACTAAACCAGACCAGTGATCACATTTAATTGTAATTCCCATCATCCCAAACACACAATAGTCCTAAACTCTGCCTCTGTAAAGTCTGGTACTAACGATACATCCCTCTTGTCTTATACAGTTGCATTGTAAGGACCTCTAACGGAATACTCAAGATTATACTTTGGAATATTGCCATGTTGTGGATGATGGTGAAATGGGTGTGCATGTAAAGGTGGTCACTGACTGGACTGTTTGGGCTTGGCACTACTACAGCTCTGATAACGTGGTGTTGCCACACCTTACATGAGCCCCCTGCTACTTCCCCCGACACACACACACACCTGCACACAAACCAGGTTGTGTATAATTCAGCAACACATCTGATTATTAAATCTCTCGTGTGATGCGGTGTGGGTAATTTGCCAATGTCGTGACGCTCTTCAGTTTGTATGAATTTACTGGTGCTTCTATAGATTCCAAAAGTGTTTTTTGAGTGGCTTCCACTCCTTACAGCAATAGTCTTAAGAGAACAATTGCCAAATATCAATTGATGAGAGTACTGTTTTTATTTAGTTGACTGACCATGCTGTGTCTGTGGATGTAATACTGCATTATCTCACTAGGTGACAGTGTTCTTACTGTGTGTGTGTGGTCCAGATCAGCCCTGGCCTCGGCCCATCAGGGTCAGCCATTACCCAAGACCCTCAGCGTCTTGGAGAGCACCCCGCAGGTCAGAGGCATGCACACCATCATTAGGTGAGCTCTCTGCCTTTCTCACACACACACTCTCACAAACACACACACACTCTAATGCATTGTTATTCTGTGTGTGTAGGAACAAGGAGACTAACCGCGATGAGTTTATTTTCTATTCCAAGAGATTAATGAGGCTACTGATAGAGCATGCCCTCTCCTTTCTGCCTCTCAAGGTAGGTGTGTGTGTGTGTTAGGGATTTATGGAGGAGATTACTCCATTTTATGTCCTTTCCCTGCTAGTAAATCTTTGTTAGACCATAAACTATAGTCTGGAGGTAGAATAGTTTAACAATCTTTCTGGGGAACATCTTCATAAACTAAATACATTTAATATACATATATTAATTGCTGCTCTCCTTTTTACTTTTTCTTTTTAGTGTTTGAGGTAATATTATAATGTTTCGGCCTGGTGCCCTTAATGAAAGCCTTTCCATTTGCAGTATATATTATAATTTGTCATTTTAGGACAAATTCTAATGACATCAACTATCACACAGATGGTGACTGACCTCTAGTGGTGGTGAGAGCTAGTGATGGTGTAAGGTCAGGGTTCCCTAGTCCTGGCTCATAACATGCAGGGCAGCGGCCCTCTAGGACCAGGACTGGGGACCCCTGGTGTAGATGATGGTGTAGTGACGAGTTGACGTCATGCATTATGCATTATGCGATACCGGAGCTAAGGAAGGACTCTAGCCACGACCGGGAGCAAGATGGCTTCCTGTACTCTTGTCACTTCGCTGCTTTCTTTCTCCAGCCCGTGTCGGTGGAAACGCCGCAGGGCTCCGTCTACGAGGGCAAGCGGCTCAGTGGCAAACGGGTATGTGTGCTTCAGCTATTAGGAAATGTTGCTCACATATGGCCTTGTTTTATATGAGGGAGGTGCGTCATTAGACAATAAACGTTTCTCACAATGTATTAATAATACATTGTTCTTTTTTAATCTTCACATCTTAATGTGGTAGTACGTAATATTAGGCTATTTAATCTTCAGTCATTTTAAAACCTCATGTTTTGAGCAGGGTATACAGTATAGTGTAGAATACTTTACTTGGGCTCTTACGACCGTGTGTGTGTGTGTGTGTGTAGATTACGGGTGTGTCTATCCTGAGAGCAGGAGAGACCATGGAACAGGCTCTGATGGCCGTCTGTAAAGACATCAGACTGGGCAAGATCCTGATCCAGACCAACCACGACACCGGAGAACCAGAGGTGTGTCTGCTTTTCATCTGTTGGCTCTCCCTGTTGTGTTAAACTCTGCCGATGGATGGACGGACGGACGGACGGACTACATGCAATATACTGTACTGTGTATGGCCTTAAGGCAAAAACAGCAAATGTATGGGAAATCAAAATTCACTGTATATGAAGTGAAGACTTTCCGTGACTTACTGTGTGCATTTTATGTTATACACCCGCAGTAGGTAATTATGGTCTATGCCATGTATTGACTAAATGTGTTAATCTCAAGGTAAAATGGCGTTATTTCCTGCTGTTCCCTGCGTGTACTGTACACATGAGCAGCCACTGTTGTACCCCCAGCTCCATTACCTGCGGCTGCCCAAAGAGATCAGCGAGGACTACGTCATTCTGATGGACAGCACCGTGTCCACCGGCGCCGCTGCTCTTATGGCAGTGAGAGTCATGCTGGTTCGTCCTAGACTCCTCCTCCACATCTCCGCTCCCCCCCACCCCCCGGGAGGGTGAGGGCTGTTCTTTCTTTGAGAAACAGCCCTCTCTCTCTCTCCCTCTCTCTCTCTCTCTCTCTCTCTCTCTCACCCTCCAGGACCATGATGTGCCAGAGGACAAGATCTTCCTTCTGTCCCTGCTGATGGCTGAGATGGGGGTGCATTCCGTGGCCTACGCCTTCCCCAAGGTGCGCATCATCACCACGGCAGTGGACAAGGACGTCAACGACCAGTTTCACATAATCCCCGGCATCGGTAAAACGCTCGCCCGTGGCCTTCGTGCACGCCAGTGGAGTTGAGCTTGTCCCCAGTATCCCGGTCTTCGTTAATTGAGTCGATGTGGTCGGATATGTCCGAGTCATGTAGCTGTTAAATGGAATTGCCATCTGGTGCATTCTTCCGTTCCACAGGAGCTAGCCGTAACATTATGGTTTCCTATGCGCGTGGAGGCTAGCTGTAGCTTATGCTGCATTCACATGGAACAAGAAAGACGGCAAACCGGATATCATTAGCGGACGACAGCAGGACGGCAAAATCAGTTGTGGCCGGCCAACAAAATACAGACGCCAGCAGCAGCAAAACGGAATGCCGTCCTTTTTTCCGTCCTCCGCGACGACATTTACAACCGGATCTTCGTAGCTCCCTCACACATGGATATCGACAACGAGAAGGGAATACTTTTGATGCAACAATACTAGATACAATACAAAAATAGTTACATAAAACAGTTGCTACTAAATAATTGTGTTGAATATATTTTTATTAAATTATTTGTAAACAATGCAACATCACCATAGCAACTGCCATTCCGTTGGACTTTTAAGCCGCGCCGTCCAGAAAGTGTTTGCCGTCTGCCGTGTTCCATGTGAATGCAGCATAAGCGGTGTCACCCATGGTTAGGAAACGCTAGCCTTCATATGCAGAACAGTACTGTGCATGCTCATGTGTAGTACAGTAAGCATGTTTTACACATGTAGTGTCACTGACAGTCTTTATCTTTTTTCTAGTGGTGTCTGACCAAAAAAATACTTGAAACCTTTAAATAATGCAATTGTTTTGACATGTTTATACTTTTGTAAAACAAAAGGACTATTGTTATATTAGTTTTTGTGTTTTTGTTGGTCACTTATAACCTTTTCCCCATCCCTCTTTACCCTGCTCTCGCTCTCTCTTCCAGGTAATTTTGGCGACCGCTACTTTGGGACAGACGCTCCCTCGGACTGGTACGAAAGTGATGAAGGGATGGACTATTAGTAGCGAGCGGACATTGTGGCTGGTTTTAGGAAAGATGTCAATGTGTGGACATTAACAACCACTTTTTCTCATCTTCCCACATATAGTACTGTACCTTCTCCACAGATCTCTATGGAAAATGTTTAATAATACTAATAGTTCAATGTCATTTCTCTTTCAATCAACTGGGATATTTTGTTGCACTCGAGGCCAAATTCCTACCGAATTTAAACTGTTATGTCCCCAACAATGGGAATTGCAATACAGCTTCCCAAGAAGGAAAACTGAATAGGATTAGATCTTTATTTTGTCAGCCAATTAGGTGAATGTTCATGGATGACCCGTTCTGTATAAAAAATACCCTGTATTTGGAATAGTCTGCCATTAGACGTGCTTTTCTGCATGATTCATCATTGGCCCATACGACAGTTCTATAATGAGAATAAGAGCCTATTGAAGAATGGTTTTCAGATGACCCTGCTTGTAATTGTAGTATTATTGATTGATGAGATTTTTAGGTATTTCAAATTAGTACACTTTTTTTTTTTTATTGACCAAGCTTACACAAGAAGTGCACTATTGATTTATTTTCCATTTGTAACTTATGATGTTTACATATTAGCTCCCTCCCTTAATAACATAATGCTATGGGGGATAATGAAACGTGTTATGGAGTTAATTGACACCAGCATTGGGCATCATGGGCTATTGCCACAGATGGACTAATCACTTGCCTATTACACTCATCATTTTGTAGGCAGAGAACTATAAGAAAATGTTTACTTTTAAATGCACTGATGATTATTTAATTGATTATTTAATTCCTCATGAGTAAAGCATAGACGGCTCTTCTAAGAAAAACATAATTTAAAAGTGAAATTGAAGAAAGGGTTTTCAGATATAAGGGCCAATTGCTTATATAGATAACAGCATAATGTATTTTGTCTATCTCAGTAAATAGCATAACACAGCACCAATGATACTGCAGCTCTGCTTATTCCCTTTATTATAACCAATATGTGTAAACACATCAGGCAATCCTCACTGAAAGGGAGATATGATCTTGACAAATGCAACTTGGCTAAAATTGGGCAATATTGTTAATGTATGTTTTGTGCAGAACTGTTTTGATGTTGGGTTACATGTGTGTAGGGCATTGCCATGTTTGTAAGCCATTTTATGTTTAAGCAATTTTTACATACATGTTATGTATGCTTATGTTTTATTTCAGTTATCACAGCAGTATGATTCATTTGTTTCTAACTGTATAAAGATTTATGATGGCAACCTATTTTACACACTGTTTGATATGTACAGGTTATTTGACAGTTATGTATGGAACCAGTGCTTAAGTGATTGGTAGTAATAGGATCTGTCTAAAATGCATGTCATCAGAGCTACCTGCTGCTTTACAATGCAGCCATACAGTATATCCAGGTTCAATACTTGAATAAAAATGTGTTTACATGTTTATCACTACCGTTTTCAATGTTTTCCTTTTGAAAGTCAAACTCTATTTCAACAGCTTCAACATATATAGAAACAATGACAACTTTGACGTGTTGCTTTTGTAAAAAGTTCCAGTACTTTAAATGATGTTGAACAGCAGAAACCTTTGCAGTTCCTTCATTATATAGCCTAAAATTATGTTACACCTGTTGATTTGTTTTACACATGCTGAGAGATACAATATGTTTATAACGCTTATAAAAAATGGTATTATTATGCTTAAAAGGCCATTTTCTTTGTATGTAATTCATAATGACATATTATCACACCACCTGAGGGCCCTAAAACGTAAACCATTCTGAACCTGAACTGTCCTTACATATGTTAAACCAAAAGCCTTTAGTGTTTAAAAATTATTTGACTTAATCTTTGCAAACCGGTTTATCTATTTCTCGAAAGTACCAATAAGTGCAGAACTCCTAATGCAATATATTTCCTGCAAAAACCTGTAACGTGATCCTGTAAAGAACAAAACCAGGCCCTCCGCCAGCAGATGGCGCTAGATGACAACCGTCATAAGCAGGAGGTGGCTGAAGCCTTGAGTCAGGCGATCACTGTCTCCAGAACCAGCAGCTCAAGTGGCAATAGGAGAAGCTGGAGATGGAGGCGAACATCCAGCAACTCACTGCTCT
Source organism: Forbesichthys agassizii (assembly GCA_026546735.1). Taxonomy (NCBI): domain Eukaryota; kingdom Metazoa; phylum Chordata; class Actinopteri; order Percopsiformes; family Amblyopsidae; genus Forbesichthys; species Forbesichthys agassizii. The sequence continues at coordinate 697 of JAODLL010004674.1, read as the reverse complement.
TCTGGAAAAGAAGACAAGGAAATCTGCCTTCTTCCGGCGCTTCAGCAACTTCTTCTGCAGTCTCCGCAAATTCTTTAGTCAAATACCTTAGTAAATCTGTGCTCATCTTCCCTTTGTACCCAAATCCCCTGCCCCCACCCCCACCTTCCTGGGACCTTATAGACGACAGGGTTTCTCAGCAGACACACACCATCTGATGCCTGATGGTCCATGTGTGGTCCATTGCTGCACCACACACCATCATCAACGTCCATAAGTCCAACCTCAGCTGGGTGGAGGTATGAGTTTAGCAGCTGTCTCACATTAATTTTAAGAACCAAAAAAGCATTGCCAAAAGGATAGTATGTGGGTTAAATGTCACATGATTTTATGCATTTTTCTTCAATTCTCTACAACACTCTTTCTATAATATGTAGGTAAAATTGAATGGCAAAGATGATCGTCTATATATACTTATTGCAGTGAAAATGGTGAGAGAATCCTTTTATTAGAATAGCCTGTTGTGTTTTTTCAAACCCTCTCCAGGAACCATCACCTTATCGTGGTGGAGAAGTTTGTGTGTCCCTATGATCCTGAGAGCTGTGTTGTCTGGAGCCTTGTGCTCCTGGTAGGGTCTCCCTAGGCAAAGTGGTCTCAGGGGAGGGGCCAGACAAAGAATGGTTCAGAAGACCCCTATGAAAGATCATTCAAGAGGAGA
>JAODLL010004672.1:0-10993 GCA_026546735.1 Forbesichthys agassizii | reverse complement strand
TGTTGAAAAATAAATACAAGACGGAAGTGCCAAACCCTGCAGTTCATCGAATGGCCATTTGAAGCTGGCTGCAAAAAGGTCAATCCCCATAGACTCCAATGTAAAATGTCCGACTACAGCAAAAAATGTACATGTTTACATCCTTGTTCAAAAATGGTTTTGGCCTCTATAGCTAGTCTCTCCTTACATGACAACTGCACAGGGGGTGTACAAGGAGCTAGTCTCTCCTTACATGCCAACTGTATGGTATTTATTGAATAACTCATCAGTTAAAAATATATTAGCCATGCATTTATTCCTTAATAATGAATAGGGGCCATGGGGGGAAGGGGGGGGGGCGTTACAGACGGAGTGAGGTACTGCAGTGACGGCGACAAATAAGTTCTTGAGAAAAGCTATAAGTGATGTCATGGAGGGTTTGTTCATATAAATATTTGGTCTATGGCGTGCGCACATGCATTCCAACAAACTATGGAAGCAATACACTAAATAATTATCTTTGCTTTGTTATACAGCAAAATAAACAATACAACTTAAAAACGATTAAATTATGTTAATTTGTTTAATTAAGTGGACATTACAAATTATTGTAAAGGCTGTGCCCAATGCTTGGCAATGGCTCTGACCAATTTCCCCTCCTTCGCTAAGCTTAAAGCCAAGCCCTTCTGGTCTTTGTGTTTGTCCTTTCTAACACAAATGCTGTCGGTCTATACAGGGAAAATCCAAAGCTAAACCCAAAAGTAAACATTCACAACTATGTATTTATTGTTGAAATAACCTACCAATCACAAGAAAGACCTGATACTTTAGCTCACGTAATACTTTTGGATTGTTGTGTATGCTTCCTCTGTTGCTCATTCTAAATGTGGATCTCTTTTAAATAAGCTTGCTGGAAGCATATGGAGATCTTTTTCCATTCTATTATTTGTTTCACTTGAATGATTTTGCAATGAGCTGTAATAAACCAGTACCACTATTGTTCAGACTGGTACGTACTGCTGTGACCAAAGAGGTCTCTTGGGTATATAAAAGGGGACCTGACATACAGCACAATACTGAAAATGCTTTGTCGCTATGGTAACTGGAAGCTATCTTTTTTCCTCTACAGTACCTGCCCCAAACTGCTGTACCTAGTGCAAACTCAATCAGAAAATACAATGTTGAAATTGTATTTATGATGGGGGAAGTGATGTTTGCAGAAACAAGAAGAACGTCAATATGTTATTTAGAGTTAGTAGTATTTTACAGCTTTTTTACTATATTTTTGTAAATGCATTATTTCTATTACTTTGTGTTCCCTCACAATGCTATAGAAATGTATTTTGAATTGACAATGCTTTTTGGCCTTTTCCAGAGAAACATGCAGTGAAATAGATTGTGAAAATAGCTAGTGGTTTCCATATTGTTTTCTGAACATTGCATTTAGATAGAATTGCATTATAATCTGGATTTTGACTACAGTATAAAATGCTCAAATTCTAGTGCACATTAGCGTACAGTTTTCGATTCCAATATTGCCAACCCAAATTTAGAATGCAAATGATATCACCACCCAGACTAGAGAATTGTAAATGTCACATGTGGCTGCTCTGCACGCTACACAAAACTGCCCGACTGTATATTGCTTTGTTCTGCGACAGAAAATACACAAGTATTATTTACAAATGTGTGAAACAAATAACGCTTCTTACCCTGGCATTCATACTGTACTACAGTACATTATTTTGTAGAATGAACCTTGTTTTTGTGGGTTATTAACAGTCACGTTTCAACATGTCACATGCATGCAGGGCAAGTTAAGGCATTCACGTATTATTCTTATAATGACTGAATACAGACACATGTTAAAAGCACTACATTTTAACACACTAATTACACAAATCCGGTACAGCATGTAGAGTGCAACGGTGAAACATGGTCATATTCAGTGTTCAATTTGAAGGAAAAGCTTTTGTTTTCAGCTCCAGGGTTTCACTTTACACAGTGTTGTACTACCACCGTATTATGGCATATTGTAAAGTTGTAGAGATGTAGAACATGTTTTTAAAAAATACATAGTTAAATAATACATTTAGCACATTTGTGGTGTTACCTTCAGTCCATTCTGTTATTCATATTTGGCCTATGTTGGAGTTCTGTTTTTGAGTCAGACCACCAGTATCATAGTTAGAAAACCTTTAACTTAACAGCTGTCACCGCTTTGATTCTTTGTCCTCTGCCCTTAGAGGCGGGTTTAAATACCCTCTCTCTTAGCTCAGCGCTCAACGGAGAAGTAAGAAAGATGAAAGCGCCCAAAGAGAAAAGGCCTGTGTAGATGATATGCTGATCAGTGCTGACAGTTCAATATGGTGGTGTAAATGTAGTGGGGCTAGCAGCGGGAGACACAACTCCTCTCCCCATCACTGGTGCGCTTGCCTATAGTTGCCTCTATAAGCAGGCATGCACCGGAGAGTGGGGACCTGCTAGAGCCATGGAGATTGCATGTTGGGTGAATTAGTGTGTCCGTTAGCTTTGTTTGGGATGTATTTCACTTGCTCTTCTTCAACAGTTCTCTTAATTTCTTTAAGTGTAGACAACTAACATTTTAAACACATCATATACAAACAACTTAGACCTTCTGTCAGTTTGTTGCCGTTGCATCTATGAGCCTTGGGCACCTAACACGCTGTCGCACGGCTTGGTGTTGGTCTCCTCCCGGACCACTGAACACTGCTGTCTGGGAGACCCCACAAGCCCTGCTTTGATCCAGTCGTCTGTCCAAAACCATTTGACCCTTGCCAGCATCGCTTGGGTCTTAACGCCTGTCAATTTCTCCCTCATCCAACACTTACCAAATGATTGGTTCACTTACCAACAAACCTTGTGCTGATGTTACAACATCACTTTCCCTTTGTCTGTGAGTGGCCATGATGATTTGACCCATCAGTGAATATACACTACAATATAAACAGTATACAGTATCATATTATGAACCTCATAGTTCCTCATTAGGGAAACGAATACATTTGTGTGTGCGTGCCTGTGTGTGTGTGTGTGCGTGCGTGCCTGTGTGTGTGTGCGTGCCTGTGTGTGTGTGTGTGTGTGCGTGTGTGCGTGCATGTATGTGTGTAGGTGCTGTCTCCTCTGTCTTCCTCTGTCCTGGGGGAGAGGAGGATCAGGGTTCTGGATGACAGAGTCAGTGTGACAGAGTTGGGGGTTCAGCTGGTCTCTGGACTCTCTCTGTCCCTCCAGCTCAGCCCAGGCAGCAACAGGGCCATCATCGCCACGGCGACCACGCAGGAAGTCAGCACACAGCTCAAACAGGTACTGTATTGTGTTCACTGAGGCTTTCTTGAGGCACTTTTTACTTTCCTACATCATTTATCATCCTTGTCTGAATGATATGTTAAAAGGACAATTTCTCTCTCTCTCTCTCTCTCTCTCTCTCTCTCTCTCTCTCTCTCTCTTTCTCTCTATCATCCCCCCAAGTTATACTAAAAGTATATGAGATATTACATTCATTTAAAATGTTATTCTTGTAGGGCATTTGACTAAGCAATTTTAAACCAAACAAATATTATTATTTTGGGATTTGCAAATTATTTTGGGATTTGCGAAAACCTCAACTATGCCCCTTCTGTTGCTGTGCTGTACATTGTTGTATTTACATTATTGGATCAGAGGCGTTCATTTAATTACATATAGTTCTTGGTTAGCTGGCATGTTGACATTTGTAAATTAGGTCTTCTTTGGTTTGGTGAGTCATCGTTTTATAAAGGTAAAACACCTTTTATCTTAATTACCTCACACATTAGCTCACCCAACTGGCGAACATCTTTAGTGCTATAACTATCATTTCAAATGGAACAAGACAACTGCTTGTTCCCAGGGGGCATCCTCCTTAGTTCCCTCCTTATAAGATTAGACTTACATTCAACCTACGCTTGCAAAAGTTTCACCAAGATTTACTAATTTAAACAAATTTCTACATTCGCTAGGGGCCCCTGACTTGCTTTGTTTGACAGTACGTAAAGGCGCAGAAGAGAGCCCTTCATATCACTGTTGTGTGATGTGTCATTGAAGTGCTGGAATAATGCCGACTCATTCGACTTGTTAAAAGGATGCTAGATTAGCTCCCATGGGATGCGTATGCCATAAAAAGAGATACTGTGTGTGCTAAGATGTTGTGGATGGCTTTCAACTGCTCTCTCTCTACATTTAAATATTTTTATGTGACCCTATGGGGCCGTTCATCTCCTGCTGATGTAAACAAAGAAATACAGTATGTTTTATGTGTGTTGCTAGGAATCTGTCATCAGCGCCTGGCTCCAGTTCAGCGACGGTTCCATGACCCCTCTGGACAACTATGACCCTGCACATTTCACCCTGTCCGCCACGTCATTGGACGAACGGGTGGTGGCAGTCCAGCGTGACGCTGCCCCCCAGTGGCCCGTGGTGGTGGCCCAGGGTGAAGGCCAGGGCTTGTTGGTCCGGGTGGAGATGAGCCCGTCCGAGCTGTGCCAGAAGGGCAAGCGACGCAGCGTCGTAGCGGCCGGTGTAGGGTACGCACGGGTGCGCTTCGGCCAGGCCGAGGAGCCTTACGGACGACCGGGGAACCGGCTAACCCGGCCTAAGTCGCCCTTCTACGGCGGCTCTATCTCAGACATGGAGGCCGGCTCAACCAATAGAGGGAACCCCACCGTACCCGTAAAGGCTAACGGGGGCCGTCTGTCTGCGGAGGAAGGCAGGGGGTTTTCGGAGTACCCCGACCAGGAAGAGCAGCCGAGGGGCCGTGGCACGGACGAGGATCTTTTGGCGTCCCGGCGGGGCCTGACGGACCTGGAGATCGGCATGTACGCCCTGCTGGGTGTCTTCTGCTTGGCCATCATGGTGTTCCTCATCAACTGCATCTCCTACGCCTACAAGTACCGCAGCAAGCACCTATCCCTGGAGGCCCCCGAGGCCGTGCCCAGCCACACCCACGACTGGGTGTGGCTCGGCCAGGAGGAGGGCCTCTGCCTCCAGCGGCAGGACGAGCCAGCCGCTGGAGCCCCGGAGAAGGGCAGCCAGCTCCTCAACGGTGGTGTTGGTGGTGGGGCCCAGTGTCCGGTCCCAGGAGCCGTGGGAGGCGGAGGCTTGGGCGGCAGGAGCGAGTCCCTCAACTCCCCCACCACCAAGAGGAAGCGGGTGAAGTTCACTACCTTCTCCAGAATCAGGGCCAGCAATGGCTGCCCGGCCCTCAGCCCGCTGGCGCTGACGCAGAGCAGCGAGATCAAGTGGGTGTGTCCGGACATTGAGCTGGGGGACTCGCGGGACCTCCGCAATTACATGGAGCGGCTCAGCGAGAACGCTAGCAAGAACATTGCGTAGGACAACGTGTGTGTGCAAGCGAGGCTGTGTGTTTATATATATTTTCCAACGAACTAAGGAGCAACTCACCTGATTGCCTTCAGAGTAAGGACGTAGGGGCTGAGGAACTAGTGCAGGAGGCAAGGAAACAAGAGATTGAATAATTAAACAACAAAACAAAAGACTGAAGCTGCTGTTACTGTATACTGTATACTGGCAACAGCATAGCTGTTGTTTGTGACATTAGTTAAAACACCAAGGACACGATTGGACAATAAAATCACAGCACACTGTACGCCACTAGGAATAACAGGTGAACTTGATGATGTTGCTTAACAATAGTGTAAGTTCCTCGTCAATATTGCATATTGATTTTCTATATGTCATAAACATTGTTATATGTTTTATTTTTTAAACCCATCCTGTTTCGATGTTGATGTTTTGACTTGCTTTCCCAGCGTTACTATATGCCCATCTATCACATTTAAACAAATATGTTCCTGAATGAGACTCTAGGAGAATCTTTTGTATATAAAATGCAGTTCTGAGTTTTATTTGAAGGTTCTATGTACAGCGACAGTTTGTGTTCTTGCTGTCCAGAGACCAGATCAATGCATGCTGGGATTGTGAATGAGATGGATACATACGGTATGTGTCTGATCTGGAACCTGAAATGAAAGCATGTAGATATTGCTTACACCCCTTGAGACTTATCCTTTGCATTTTTCTTGTCATTGATTATATGTGATTTATATATATATATTAGTTTTTTTGGATCATTTGCAGACCACATTTTTATTCATTTGCACACCAACCATGAAATATACGTTTTGCACTTGAGATGGATTTGTTTCAAAACACTTCGATATGGCAACTCTTAAATATATAAAAACTGGATTGCACCCATCAGTAAACGATTCAGCCCATCAGTAGACAATCATAGAAATACAGTCAATATTTTAAATATAAAAATATATAAAAAATACATAAAAATGAATGAAAGTGAAATTCAACTAACCTATCATTTTGTATCACTGATTGGTACTTTAAGAAAAATATATGATTAGAATATTTCAAACTCCATGAAATTATTAATCATATCTATTTACAGCCAGAAGTTAAACTGACCATTTCACTGATTATGGTATGTGTCAATATTATCCATGATTATTTATAGACATTTGTTTTCAATTTGGCCACTGCACTTATTAAAACTTAAGTTGAATTGTCTACCTGATGTTCATGTGTCTGGTTATTTTATGAATTGTGTAGGATTTGCTTGTTTGACTTTGTTATACACATGAAGTGATTTCATCAAATAATATTGAAGTTTGTTATCTCATTAGGTCATTTGGTTAAAGATTGACACAAAAATCCAATTTTACAAACAGTCAGAAATGTATCTGGTATTTGTTAATTGCAGACAGTATAGTTCATTATATTGCAAGTAGAATTGGTTAGAACATGCAGTATAGTTCTTTATATTGCATGTAGAATTAGTTAGAACATACAGTATAAGTAACACAGTACTATACCATGTCTTGTTACACACAACATTCTATAGCCCATGGAACACATAATTCATACTAAAATAATACTACCATACTGTATCTTTATTAAATATTTTAGTTAATCAAAATACAACACAAAAACAAAAAAGTCGTAAATGTCTTGCATGAGGCATACCCAACTTTGAAAGCACAAAACAATTAATTCAGTCATTACAGAAAATGGATTAGACCTATTGCAGAACTCATGTGTTATATGTGGGTGTAGACAATTTCAGGTCCTTGTGTGCCACGGGTCAAAATGACCTGAAGGCATCATATTTATTGATGGAACAGAAAAACATCACACTGATATTCTCCGTAATCCTCAAAAAAATTCAGTTTTCAGTGGTAACTTATTTTATGTAATTTATTTAAGAGAAAAATATTATTTCATACCCTTAGTTTATGTGACAAAGGTCAAAATGGCACAAATATATTTGATTTGACCCATTTTTATGCATATAATATTAAATGCATTACTGCATTCAAACATTATACAAGATATGTAGAGGCCTACAGTTTACCACATTTCTCTCCATCTTTCTGTGCAAATAAATCATTGCAGTATTGAATTACCTCAACTCATGCCTCTTTCCTAATGCAGCAGCTATAGGCAACACATACAGTACTGTACATGAGCTTTCATTGACCAATGAAAGACATGGGAATATTTACTCACAATTGACTCAGTTATCAGTATTGTTATAGCCAAACAAACTAACAAAATAACATACAATGAGGTGTGAATGTCTGTAGGTGTACTGAACATACAGTATATGTTTCATATACACTATTGATCTACCGGGCAATTATTGTTCCTACCCTCACCTATGGTCATAAAGGGTGGGTCATGACCAAAAGAACAAGATCATGGATGGCCGAAATAGGTTTTCTCAGGAGGGTGGCTGGCTTCTCCCTTAGAGATGGGTGAGAAGCTCAGCTATCCGTGAGGAACTCGGAGTAGAGCCACTACTCCTTTGCGTCGAAAGATGCCAGTTGAGGTGGTACGGGCATCTGGTAAGGATGCCCTCTGGGCGCCTCCCTTGGGAGGTGTTCCAGGCACGTCCAGCTGCGAGGAGGCCTCGGGGAAGACCCAGGACTTGGTGGAGAAATTATTTATCCACACTGGTCTCGGGATCCCCCAGTCAGAGCTTTCTAATGTAGCTTGGGAAAGGGAGGTTTGGGGTCCCCTGCAGGAGCTGCTGCCCCCGCGACCCGACTCTGGATAAGCGGATGAAGATGGATGGATGGATAACCAAACAAACAAACCCAACAACAAATGACATGTGTGGTGCCAGGAGGGTCAGATAGACTGTTTTGCAACACACTCCTATATAGGTGAATGGCCCAACTAAGTAGGGCCAGCCAATAAGCAGAAAATAATCACAGGTCCATCACATCTCCCTCTTACAAACAAGGTCATACCTTGTAACCACATAATAACAGTGACAACACACACCATCACACATAATATGGTGTGTGTCAACCAAGACCAGGCACACAACCCAAACACAATTAAACCATACCCTAGCCCAGTGGTCCCCAATCCTGGTCCTTGAGGGCCACTGCCCTGCATGTTTTAGATGTCTCCCTGCTCCAACACAGCTGATTTAGATGATTGGGTCGTTATAACGAGCTATTTATTTCATTTTCTAGCAATTCATTTTATATTGTTTCATTTTATTCATATGGGAACTCTATAATAGTACTATCCATATGATATGCCATCTAAAACACATACTCACATCTCTAATGAATAATTGTGTGTGCGTGTGTGCAAATTCATTTCAGCTATACCTGATGGATTACATATTACATTATGACCTCACAGATTGAGATGAGATGATTATAACATTAATTATCTTGTAACACCAGTGCTTGTTAGGGTCAATATTAGGTTGTAAGCAAACAATCAGTTCTTATGCAGTAGTCAGTGTTTAAAAAAAACAGGTAGGGGTAAAGACCTGAGCCACTTTGACAATTTTGGGGTTTTTGGGTTATGGATCCTAGGGTTAAGGTCAGTGGCCGAACATCATAGATTCTGTTCACCGTAATGGTGATAACCCTCTCAGAAAATTACCCTCTCGTACCAGGATAATACGACATGCTCCTGTTCGGAAAGGGCAGCCTAATTAATGATTACTCAGATGAGCTTTAGTCCATGTTAATGTGACATTTTCTATAGAGTTTTTCAAGAAAAATTATTGTACCCCTTAAAGTAGCCAGATGTCACTGATGTACTTTAATAAAAGGGTAGCCCAAGTACCTGGGGATATAAAATGTCACCAGATTCTGGGTCATTAGCCACAGAAAGGGGCATGGCAAATTAAGTTTTTATTTTTATTTTTATCAAACAGTCAGGTAATTTGATTTTTTGTATTAATGTTTCTAGATTGAAGTGCATTCTAATGAACATGGAAGACCATTTCTGCAAATGTGATGGAAAAAAGGAGAACCATTCTCAAAATAATGACATAGTAGTTTATGCCTTAGTATATCAAAACAATGAGAAACTTCCAACATAAAAAAATACTATCTAAAAAGAATTAGTTGTTATCTCAATATAATGACATTATATCTCAAAAAAATGAGAAATATTCTTAAAAAAAATAGTATCTAAAAAGAATTAGTTGTTATCTCAATATAATGACATTATATCTCAAAATAATGAGAAATGTTCTTAAAGTAATGACTTACTATTATCAAAATAATAACAAAATCTCTAAATTGGAATATGCCAATATTTCCCCATATTTGCCAGTTAATGCAGCAACAGAATCAGGTGGGTGAGTGTTAAGGATGACCAAGCAGTCACGAGAGACATGTATGTAAGTATAATATTAAAGGTTTAAGGGTTTATTTCTTAAAAATAACAAATTTAATTAAAATAACAAAAGACTACGGGGAAACTCAACCAAGGTAAACTAAATCAATATACAACTGAGGTTAAAAGAAACCCTCTATGTCTCAACTTAACAGGATAACAGGTCCAACACAAAGGAACCTGACTCCTTCTCCCTGATCTGAAGGCCCATTCCCCTATAAGTGGGGTGACTCTACAACATATTCTTCCTAGGGGAGTTCATTCATAAAAACAACTACAAACAATAAAATGCACCCATCTAACACATATATAGAAAACACATCTATCAATATTACAATAGCCATATCAAGGTAAACATTAAAATACATAATTAAATATACTAACATACATTACATAGTATAAAAAATTTAAGAACTCCCCCTGCAGAATTCCAAACGATGGTCTATTCCGCTCACACCTGGAACTATATTTAAGACTCCTGTTTCCTTCCAGACCTCTTTTAGCAGACCCCAGGTACTTTCATGGCATCCCTGCCACTTAGCATGGCAAGTCATAAGGAGAGGATAACCAGTTTAACTTAAGATATACCCATTTACAATAAAGCTAATATCCAGTAAGAAGGAAAGATCTATGGTATGTGTTGTCATTATTTGTTTAAAGGGTGTATGGTGTAATATTAAGTGTGTATGGTATAATAATAAATGTATACAACAGAAGAACGGAAAGGATACATAGTGCTGCCAACTGCTCAAGGTGTGGATGTCATACCATCCACCACAGTGAGAATGCTTAGCAGACGCAAACGGATTGTATCATTGTAAGTAGTGATTCACAAATAGAAACATGTTAAATATTTGGGAGGATTTCCTTAAAATCAAACTAAGCCTCCGGACCAGACCCTATAGAGAAAAAGCTAGACAAGAAAAATCAACATACGTATATGTTGTATGATAAATTATACTGAATGTACTAGATCTCTCCGGGAACCATCACCTTATCGAGGTGAAGAGTTTTGTGTGTCCCTATGATCCTGAGAGCTGTGTTGTCTGGAGCCTTGTACTCGTCGGTAGGGTCTCCCAAGGCAAAGTGGTCTCAGGGGAGGGGCCAGACGAAGAATGGTTCAGAAGACCCCTATGAAAGATCAATCAAGAGGTTACCCTGCCCAAAGGAAGCATGGGGCCCCCATCTGGAGCCAGGCCTAGAGGGAGGGCTCGTTGGCGAGCACCTGGTGGCTGGGTTTGCCACGGAGCCCAGCCGGGCACAGCCCGAAGAAGCAACGTGGCACCATCCT
>JAODLL010004671.1:0-33934 GCA_026546735.1 Forbesichthys agassizii | reverse complement strand
ATAAATACATATTTGTGAATACTATATTCAGTTTCTGCTAATGAATCCTTCTAAATCTTACATAGTGTTCCTTTAAGCCATTAACCCCTTTTACAATGCAGGAATGTATTCTCAAACCTGGATTCCAGAACTGGTAACTTTGAGCATATTTATGTTCCTGAACAATTCATTAGTTCCTGCTATGATGGTTTGATGGTTCAGGGGCTAATTGGGTGGCTTGAGGTGTGATGGAAAAGCAACACAGATCTATATAGTTCTGGAACCTCTGAGAACTGCCGGTGAGAGAAAAGGGGTTAAGGGTGTGTGTGCGCAGTACACTGTGAGAACAAGAGTGCTCCATCACCTCTCTCTCCAGCCACTGGCAGAGCTGGTAGCGTAGCTTTCCCCCATCCAGTTCAAACCCTGTCGACAGCGTTCTCAGCTCATTGGTCAGGATCTTCAGACAGGCACTGAACTTCAGCTGAGCCGCCAAGATGTCATCGGAAGGCTCTATGAAGTCCTCCCTGTTCTCTCCCTCCTCTCCCTCGACCACCTCTGCCTGTGGCGGAGTAGAAGCCCGCACGTCCTGGAACACACCGCTGCTTTTGACAGCAGCACCGCTGGTGACGTCTGCATCGTCTGCATCGTCTTCATCGTCGTCGTCGTGGTCACTGTCCCACTTCAGCTCCAATGTCTCATCAGGGATAGTCAGCGACGGCTGACTCCAATTGAAGCTGAGGACAGATTCTGACCGGCTGATGGATAAGCTGTCCCCGCCTGATTCGTAGCCGTTCAAAACCGGCTGAGACCAGTCCGTGTTGTTCAACAGGTCATTCTTGCTCCCGTCGCTCAGCTCCGGGGTGATGCTTGTATCCTCGTGATGGAGCAGTTTGGAATGCTTGTGGACTTTGGGCATCTTGGAGAGGACTTCCAGGGCAAGCATAGGACAACCTGCCTGAAGGTGTGCATACGCTGCGGTAAAAAACAGCCTTCTCTCTACTAAGCTAATACAGTCGGCCCTGCGGCATTCTGCGGTCAGGCCAACTTTAGCTTTGTCCGAGGAGCCAAAATGGCGGCGAAGGAGAAGCGGATGGGTGCGGAGGTAGGTGTAGAAGTTGAAAACCTCAGGGTTGCATGCAGACATTGAGGAGGGACCTGCCACACAGAGATACGAGAGAGGTGTTTTATCAGTGGCACACACCTGCAGTCATTGCTGCTATGACCACGTTGGCAAGTTGTAATACTGGAACAGCTGCTTACTTGGAGCCATAGCTGACTCAGAGAGAGAGAGACCAAGCTTCTTCTAACAATATTTTTAGTGGTATATTTTAGTAATTTATTATCAGATAGTCTCGTTAGGCTCACTCTCAGATAGTAAAAAGTATAAGCACCCGACAATGCACAACAGAAGATGACATACCGTATATCTCAGGAGGGTACTAAGTAGAATATTTGCCTCAAGTGTTTCAGATTCACAAAGCATAACAAATGTGTTCATGGAAGGTACTGTATAAGTAATACAGCTAAGGGATGAGAGAAACCAGCCCCAGGTGAAGATTGATTCAGAATGTCAGAATGAAAAATTCCTTTTTTTTCTTCAAAAAAATAAAAATACAGAAGTTAATTTACGGTCTCATGACATGTTTGACTGTCATGAGATGTTTGACATAGATAACACAAAACCTAATTTATATTTTAGAGAATGCAGAGTAAACTAATAGAATGTGAGTCTTTGACCATTTCTCCCTGTTTGCTGATGATGATGATGATGATGATGATAATACTACTACAACATTTTATTTAAGATGTCTTTCAAAACACCCAAGGACATCTAAGCATCAGGAGATAGTGTATTCCCTTCCCATTGCAGCTAGAACCTTTTGAGTGCTACAGACCAGTGTCAGTTGAGCTCCCAGTGAAACTAGGGCTAGGGAGGTTTGCATGTTGTTCCAGGAGTGTGTCCAGAGCTCGGCTGTAGTCCTCCAGAACCCAGTAGGCCATGCTGCGCAGGAACGGGTCTTGATGGACAGAAATCTGATCAGGGGATATAGAAAGAAATATGATCAATGCAAATAAAACGTCCACTGGTGAATGACACGATCACTCTCTGGATGGACAGTCTGCACATTAGATTCTCTAAACCAGTACAGTATATCTGGAGAAATACCCAGCCTGTGTACCTGTTTGTCCTGCCCGAGGACATATCTTTGAAGGATCCCCTTGTAGGTGGAAGCCGTCTCAAAATCAGACTCGTGCAGTCTGGATATCACCAGAGCCAACTGTAAGTCCTGCATCTTCTCTAAACACACCTGACAGAAGAAATGATCAGCCTTTTTAAATCGTAGACTATTCTTTAATTAAAAAGGGGGGCACTATATAGCCAACCGGATTTATCTAGTTTTGGCATGGATTCGGCTGCTTGAGATGTTATTTCAAAAACATGTGATTGGTACAACTTTATTTCGGCAGGTTTTGTTTTCACGGGGGAAATGTCAAAAATAATGGTGCATTCAGTACTGTGCTACAACTATTGGTACTGTTTTCACAAAAACTGAAAAGCAGTGGGCTGAACATCTGGTTAAATAACAGGTAGTTATATTTAGGCTGAAAAGCCCATAAACTACAAGGATGCTGTTGTTCATTCTGTCTACTAAACCACTCAGTTTTCTAAATAATTATTGAAATTAATCAATGGCATTGTTTTTTTCTGGGTGTAATATACAATTTAAATGTAATTAATAAATGAAAGTTAAAAAATACATACATGTTTGTTCGAAATACACTGTACTGTGACTGAATTAAAACATAATAAAGTGAAATATACAATATAATGGCAGATTTCTGTTTATGCAGCAGAGATAAAGGCCAGGAGTACTGATTGTAACACCAACTCTGAAATTGTGAGTTGCATTTCAATTATCCTAGAGAGTCAAGGACAACCACAAAATGTCAACTACTGCCTGGAACCTTCCCAACAGGTCTAACCTGGATAAATAAAACAAGACAACTAAATGTTGGTGATAATGTATCCAAAACCGGATTGTTTTTAATTTTTAAACCTTTCTACCATTTCATGATATTAGTGTGGAATGTTTCTGTACTAAATAAAATATAGATCTTAAACTACAGGGGAAAAAGTAAGTCCTAATAAGTAAACTGCAACTATCCATTAATTATTCACTACATAGTGTAACTTACACAAACATTGTTTGCCAGTCTATTAAGGAGCTGTCATGTCCCTTTGGGTGATTTAATAAGTAATTTTCCCCAATATTGCATTGACTGCTTTATTTGACAAAGACCTCCGTATAATTAACTTTGACTGAAGACGTTCCAAATCAACTTTATCCAACTCTTTTTCATAGCTACGTTTACAATTTTTAGCTAGGTCAACGATCAAATGAAACTTGATATTTTTGTTTGTGCCTGTTCCCCATTTACCTCCACAGCATCCTTGAGGGAACCGGCCAACAGAAAGAAGGCAGCGGCGTGCTGGAAACGCTGCTTCCCCAGCAGAGAAAAGGCATTTTTCAATGCAGCTTTCCTCCACCTGTCTTCGCTGAAGTTGTTTTTGAAAAAGTCTGTCATCTTAGCATTCTTTTGAGACCTGCAATGAGTTGGATAGTAGTTTGAAAACATCAGCTCTGATCTCATTCAATTATCTGTAATCTGACAGCTCTGATCTCAGAATAGGAGTGTGTGACAGTGTGTGTTTTCACATAGGAGCTTTTGGGAGGACAATGAGTGAAGGGAGAAAACAAATAGGTAGGTAGAATAACATTGTGTGTCTATATGTGCATCCCATATGGAATATCTTGTCAGAGTTGTGCCTGCCTGTAGAGTCCCCAGACCACTGCCTTCTTCTTCATAGCGAGGTAGAAAATAGCCGCATCCAGAGGATCGTTGTTCCTTTGAAAAGAAGCCTTAGCAACCTGACAAAACACACAAGTGTTAAGACTTCAGCTCACAACCCACATCTGAAGCAGCTTTACCTACCTAGAAGTTGCGGCCTTATGGATCATTTTATGAAACAGCCCACATTCAATTACCACTTTGCATTCTATGAGAAAGTCAGCCGAATTCTCCTACTTTGATAATGGTTCATTTCTAAGAACGAAGGCAATCAATATGAAGTACAGAGGACGAGCAAGTCTATGGCAGACAAATGCCCCTCTTCTTCCTTTTAATGCACTGTATGGCATCTACAGCACTGTTTAACACAGCACTCAATAAGCCATGGCTTCTTATCGAACATTGCTCTCTGAACTTAATGGGCGGTAAGTAAAATTAATGAATAGGAACCCCTGAATAAATTCTCTTTTTTTTACAGAACAGTGGAGAGAGATAGGAAACGAGCAGGAGAGCGATACCATGAAGGGAAATGACGGCGGGCCTCCCAAGGCACTAAGCCACATCTCCGCCCCATAATGCAGGTACCCTGTACCACCACCTTCCCCGTACCTTCTCTATACACCTGCGGAGCTTGTTGTTGCTACGCAGCCACCAGCCTGTGCCCATGGAGCGGAGCTCCGGCCAGGTGGGCTCTCCCTTCTGCAGGGCAGGCAGCATGTTGAGAAGCTCCTCCTCGGCTTCAGAGTGGAAGGCCCAGGCATAGTGGCACGTCGACAGGCCTGGTGAACAGGACACGCGATACAATAGCATAGGATATGCATGTTATGCTCTCTACATGTATTCAACTAGCTCACCAAATCACTGTGATGTGCAACACTGCCCTAAAAAAAAACAAACACTGAGCTGCAGAGATTTGGATGGTTATGGGGTTTTATATCTGTAAGATGAGAAATACAAACACTCACTGTAGTTATTAATGCACCGGAGAACACTTTCCCAGTTTTCAATAACCAAGGAATTTACAAAATAGGGATTTATTGTCCCAAGGCAACTTCACTGATCATCGGCACTACTGTTTCTTCATTTAGTGCAGAGGTACACGTTAAACAACCTTGTGTGGGGAGCTGTATTTTATTAAAGGCAGCTTAACTGGGCACACTTTATAGAACACCCTAGTGGTTGTGTCAGCCATTGCAGGTGTGCCGTGGGTGTACAGTACCTTGCCGTAGAAGCTGTGCTCGATGTGCAGGGGGCAATGAGGTAGAGAGGAAGGTATGGAGTCTGACCGCCAGCAGGAACTTGAGACCACAGTCATCCAACGTCTCGCCACCTGAAAAGGTACGCGAGCTGCTATTTAAAACACAACACAATACAACCACACACTACACGAATACAATATTGGTCAGGTTCTCTTTTTACATTTAAACCTTTATTTTACCAGGCAGGTCAGTTAGGAACAAATTCTTATTGACAATGCAGGTCTGGTTCTAATTAAGTCTGTCTCTTGCTGGTAAATGACCTGACCAACTACTGACAAATGTACTACATGTAAGTCGCTTTGGATAAAAGCGTCTGCCAAATGCCGTAAATGTAAAATGAATAGTAAGCTACAGTAGGGAGGAAGATTGGGGTTCTAGGGAAGTGATGGCACAATCAAGCCGCAATCAAACCGCTTGTTCTGTTGTGTGTTGCTCGTATGTTGTCTGTGGCTTGCTGTGTTCTGTTTCTTGGGGGTCCCGTTGCTGCTCTCCCTGCTGTGGCTTTTGATGTATGCGCGTGGAAAGGGATTTCCATGTATGCGCATGGAAAGAGATTTCAATGTATGCGCGTGGAAAGAGATTTCCATGTATGCGCGTGGAAAGGGATTTCCATGTATGCGCGTGGAAGGGCAGGGAGCTCACAGAACAGAGTCATACCTCCAAATGTAGATAATGATTCAGTTAATAAATGTTCTTTGATGAAGTAGTCCTGACTGAAATCATCAATAGGTCACCTCACTGTGCAGTAGTTTCAAAATTAGACAGCAAAAGAAGACAGCAAAGGATTCTTCCTTTGAAGAAGCCTTCAGACTCAACCTTTCCTTCTGGCACCCAGAAGATGGAAAGAGCCCTGCGGTACCTTTGGTCTTGGCCCGGCTGTCTCGGAGGTCAGTGCTGGTGGTGGCGATGGTGTCGGCCAGGGCCATCAGTGACATCTGCTCCATGCGGGTCAGGCCCGGCAGGCTAGAGTGGAGAAGGTGGCTGGAGAGAACCTGAGCATGTTCTGGCCCAAAGAATGTAGGACTGTACTGGGACAGGTCAATAACCTAGAGAGAATGACATAAGGTTATGACAATCAGTAGGTGAACATTACAATATTCCATGTTATGTCTCATTACAACCCCTAGGTTTGCAGTTCCTGACAAATGTCAAACTACACGCCTACTTTGTGCGTGTGTGTGTATGCGTGTGTGTGTATATATACACACTCAATTCAATAGGACTTTCCTGTTTATTCATCAGCAAAGCGTTCTCTGCTCCGCGTTACCCACCTTGTTCCCAGTTTCCTCTGGTTCACTGCCCAGAGGTTCTAGGTCTGCTACACTCGGCATATGGAACAACTCCTCATAGGCATCAGTCTGGCTGGAACCATGGCCACTATCCCGACTCACACTAGCCACTTTGTCTGCAATAAAACACATGGCGGAATTAAATGACTTGACGATATTTATTTTCTAATGTGCTATTAAAATCACCTCATGTTGGATGGACAGCAGAATTAACTAGAATTCCAAAAAGCAGGAAAACGTTTCACTATGGGAACGCTGTGAGGATACTTCCAACAAAGACTAAATACTGTCTGTGTTAGAGCTGCCAAAGGAAATGTTGTGCCTTTAACGTTATCTTTTTTATACATCATAAACACATTTCTATTGAACTCTCTGTAGTTCACGCTGCTGTGCCTGTTCTCAAGCCATGTTATCATTCATTAGCGAGACTGGAGTCAATATCTGACAAAGGCAAAGCACTAAGATATCTCAGTCAAAATGCTAATTTAAGATATCTCTTATTACATTTGGACTACTAAGGTATTCTATTAAGTTCATTTTCCAGTTCAACTTTTCAATTCAGTTTTAACTTATGAGAAATTCTGAAATAAAAATAAAGAAAATTAAAGATATGTCCATTTAAATGATCAAAACATGTTGTCTAATGTGTCTGTTTGAATGTGCTCCATGTTTTCCACAAATGTTTTAACTTTGTAATAGTCTGCCATCTTGCCCAGTCTCCCTTGAAAAATAGATTTGTCATCTCAAGCAACCTGGTTAAATAATGTGACCTGGTTAAATAAGGTTAAAACCCTGGTCATTGTGTAATTATGACATGATATTTAAAATGTAATTATGGATCGTCAACTCTAAAACATTTGATATCTGACCATATCATTTTGACTAGTCAAAACATAATTAAAGATATATTTTATTTGGTGTGAAGAATCCAACTGACTTAATAATAGTATTTTGAATAGTCAAAATGTGCAGATATATGGAAGTATAATTTGGACTGGTCACAGTGCAATTATGATTTGTCAGTATGCATTAGTAAAATTTAATTATGGGTACTCAAGCAAATCTATTAAATGTTAAAAAAGCATGCCATAGGCAACACTCACTCACCACCTGTGCAATTCAGTTCCTGTCTCTAATTTATGTTTCTGCAACTCTCATTCCATCTCTGTAATAATTACTGCCAAAATCATTGCCGCTTTCAGGGCTATCTGACACAAAATGGCAAATCGATGCCCTGGCAAAACCAGCTCCAGCTGTGTTGGGCTTTGAGGTCAGGAAGTTAGAGCTACACTACATTATAACTTCTACAGTTTGGGTTAGAGCAGGAGGTTAATAGCCTGGGGATCCAGACCTCAAATTCACTTCGTGAATAAGGTCTGGCAACGTTCCATTTGGAAGTGTAAAGTTGTTTCCTCCTACTGGATGTAAACCTCAGATTCATTTGGAAACTACTGGACAGCGTTTATCCAATCTGTGTTCCTACAACAGTTTTGTTTGCCTCATCTAGCTCTACCACCATTTCAAAACATGCTCGACTTCAACGTCATCTTACTAACCCACCCTGACTGGACGGCCAGTGCGATGTGAACAGGGTTTCCAGACTATAATCTCATCTATAAACCGAAAATGAAGGCAATCTGAAGTGTGGTTGTGTTGCTATGCAACTACTGCTTACCTGGTTTAGGTGAGGTGTCTTCATCTGCAGCCAGAAGGGCATACAAAGGCACAGGAGGGATGGAGCTGATTTCCGTGTAGTCCGGAGAGGATCCCTCTGCCTTGCTGAACATCTTGCTGTCCCTGGCGGTGCTGCCTCCAGCGCTGATGGTGCGAGAGCGCATGCGCTTCTCCGGGCTGGGGGCATTGTCTTTAAGAGCCACAATCTCTCCTGCGATGCATTTCACCAGATGTGAGAGAATGGCTTTGGCCCGATGAACCTGGAAAGACAATGGAAAGACGCTGTTGGAGAAACTGAGCACTTCCATTGACGTGGCCTTTGTAGTAGAGGGTGACACGGGAGTGTATTTTCAAATCACTCCCATTCAAATCTTGAAAAATGTGGGAAAAAAATCCCATACCCATCCAAAACATTGACGTGTTGTGTTTTTTGATCGGAGTCTGTCAGAGTAAGAAGAAGGAGAAAAAAAAACACGAGCCTACAGATCTTATAGTTGATGAAAACATTTTAATATGACAATATTTGTCATTGTTTGTTTGTTTATTAATATAAACGTATTTATGTATAAAGTTGTGTCATCGTGTTATTAGGGTCCTGCCCACTCCCACTGATATTTTTCATGCCCCGCCCCAATCCTGTGATTAATAATTGTTTCCCATCCCGCGGGAATCCCAAAAGAAATGTCAGTCTCTATTTTGTATAAAATAAATAAAAATAAATAAAACATTATTTGTGACACAGCACTAAATCTCACTTGTGGCACTAGCTACAACTGTATATTAATTGACATACAAGTACTAAAGGGGGGGGGGGGATCAACTTTGTTCTCAACTACAGTAGCAACAAAATAAAGAAAATCTAGGCAAAACAACAGCAAAAACAGCCATGCTGGAAAACAAAAGTAAAACAAAACGCATTAGGCACTGCATTACCTTTCCCAAATCCATTAGCTCCAGCAACTGTACAGGGTGGTACTGAGGCAAGGTGGGAAACAGTTGGTGAGCAGCCTCGAACAACCCAGAATCTTCCATCTCGCCCGGCAAGTCATAAACAGTTCGTTTCCCGCTCAGCTTCTGGGCTAGACTCGTCATTGACCGTGTAAGGGATATTTTGGGAGGGGCCAGGGTTGACGTCACGACCGGAGGCGCGGGAAAACCCTCCTCCGGACACTGCCTGACAGCAGAGTTGATGGAGGAGGCGCTGCTGCTCAAGTCTGTGTCTTGGTTGGGTCTGGAGGCTGTCGGGGGTTGCCACTGGGAGTAGACATGCATTTCACAATCCATACCTACGACCAGAATGCCATCTCGCACCCACGAGAGAGAGACCGGGATGGGCAAGGATCCCTCCACAGAGGACACCAGGTCAACGGATCTAAGCAGGACCAGGCGAGACAGGCTGCATTCCCTGCTGCGGTCAGATGCTGAGCCCAGCTCTGGAGGCTTGCCAGAGAGAGGACCGTACATGTACAGCTTTGTGCCCACGCCGACGGTTAGAACATGCGAGCCATCCTCTTGGGAGACCCAGTCCAAATGAACCAGGTGCTTGCCGGGAGAGCCGAGGCAGTTCTCATTGGGCACAGAAAAGTCCGTGTTTGTGCCGGGTATATCATGGGCCCTGGATGTGCTGCTGCTGTTGTCACAGTTAGCTGCCAGCTGTTCTGCACTGTCTAATACTACGGTCTGTTCTAAAACCCACTGAGAGCCTCCTGTAGACTCACACTGGAAGATGCCGACATGGACCAGCGCTTCTTTAGCGCTCGTGGAGTTTGGGCTCAGATTGAGGCTCGGGATGCAATGCGTGCCGTGGTTGGATGTGGGAAAGGTGTTTGGGTTCAGGGCGACGGGCGTAGATGCAGTCTTAGGGGGGTTAAGGCTGATCTGGGGAGTGGAGTCTGCTGGTAGGTCGGACATCTGTCTGTAGGCCACGGCGATACGGCTGGTGTGACAGCAGCTGACTTCCACCGGACGCCCTGGCACATTTATGGCACTGCTATTGGCTAATCCCTCCTCCACCAGCAGAGGCCACTCCTCCCAGTGGAAGAGCATATTCTCTATGGAGACGGTCTCCTCTGTCGCACGAGGCTCTGGACCGGTAACGCTGCACTTCCAGAAGCGCACCTTGCCGTCAGAACAGGACGTGGCGAAGAGATAAGGTGCACGACCAGCTGGAGGTAATGACGATGCACTGAGGTGACCTGGGAAAAAACACAACCATTAAGCATTAGGAGCTGGGACAAGATAGATAGAACCATTAAGCATTAGGTACTGGGACAAGATAGAACCATTAAGTATGAGGTACTGGGGAAAAACAGAACCATTAAGCATTAGGTACTGGGGAAAAACAGAACCATTAAGCATTAGGTACTGCAGGCTTCAAACACTATCCTTGGGCAGGAGTACTGAAAGAAAGATAAATTACCTTCTTTGTTTCAGATTAAAATTTAAGGTAAAAACATGACACAGGACAACATAATGTCAAAAAACATAAATGTTATCATGATCAAACAATGATTAAGAGGCATCTGTCATACCGGTCAAAACAACATAAATGAAATACTTCTAGGGAGTGCATCTGTTATTGTATCTCTTAATTATTCCTCAGTAGAGAAAACATCAATAATATCTTGATTTAAGAATGTTGACTCAAATCAATTCCACTCACTGAAGAACAAGAATTATTCAGCATTCTTTGCAAATAGAGCCCTGAGGGCAATACGAATAAGTGACTCAATCCATCCTGGGATGAATAAATGTCTCAGCAGTTAGTTAAGATAATGTGATTTCTGCATCTACTGTATGGCCACACATTAGACTCGAATGGGTTCCCTTTCGGAGGCACACAGACTAACATCGTTCTGCTTAGTCTTAAAGGAAAACGGAAAGGACTGGCTCAGTCGTGTCAGCTGCGAGTTAAGTGATAATGGAAGACATAGTGCTTGCTGTGCTCGTCTGTCTCACCTGCTGATGGTGTAACACTGATGACCTCCACTCCTGTGGGCAAAGGCATCTCCTGGCTGTACAGCCTGCTTGTTGTGAGGTTAAGTCGACAGGGGCGCTGCAGGCTGGCGGTGCAGGAACTCTTCTGAGGAGATGAGGAGCTGAACGTCTTACGGTTAAAAGAGGAAGAGGTCATGGGAAAGGCTGAGGAGGCAGGCTTCTCTGAAGGGACTGTGGGCTCTTCTGCGCTCACACATGCGCACACACACACACACACACGCAGAAAACATTTTCAGAAACCAGCTTTCAATCTGCACGTTTTGAACCATCATGTCAAAATGAACTCAGAAATAAATTAAATAAATGTATGAATTGCTCTAAGAAAATAAGAAAGGTGAATGCTCATCGGAAAACAAACAATTAAAACGAGTGCAAAACTTTATTAAGCTACAAACTAAAGATAGCTTTTTGACATCCATCCACTTTATACGCACATCACACCGCGGTAATATTAGATGTGGCAAAGAGGAGCTGAATGCTGTTTCCAGGGAAACACCGCACAAATTCACATGTAACAATCTTCGGCTGTCACGGTTCAACAAAGACAGTGCCCTGCCCGCTGCCTCCGAATCTAAGCCTCTTACAAACAAACCGAGGACCGCAAGGAAATGTAGAACAATCTGTACAAGCGCTACTTTATTCCCCCTCCTGCCAGCTGGGGAATAAACAACAGTGGAAAAAGGTGCTGGAGAAAAGGCTATTTGTTCTGCATCTCTGTAACTCTGTCCCAGGGTAGAAAAGGGCCTGAGGCCCCCTGCTGTTACTGTGAGCGGTACTCACCCATGGCGACGGGTCGAGCAGCCAGGTTGAGGTGCCACATGTGGAGGAGGGAGCGGCCGGTCTGGATGAACTCCACCACCACCAGGAAGAACCGTGCAGAGAAGCCCGCTGCTGCTGTTGACAAATGGGCAGGGCATGTGCGTTCACACGCTCGTCACTCAGTGAGAAGCAACGATCGAATGCAGTTATATTAATTCAATTATGACACGTCTCCACCTGAGGGTAATTACATACTATCGACTTTCTCCTGGGAATGGGGAAGACTTACTTGACTGCAGATGAACACAGTAAAGCCCCGGGCACACTGCAAGCGGCTAGCAGCGGCGTAAGTGACGAGAGACAATTGAAAGTCAATGTGATTGGTCGGCGGTGTGAAGTGGGCGGGTACAAAGACCATCAATCAATCGCTGACTGACAGATTGACTGAAACATTTAGCGAGGGAAACATACGAGAGAGATACCTAGGCAACCACCTCGCCTGCAGTGTCCCCGGGCCTTAAGGCCAGTGACTGGGCAGTGTACTGATGTGAGGCTGTGGCGCATGTATGTATGTATGTATGCATTTGTACCAGCAGGGGGAGTGGAGGGCGTCTCCTCTGTGCTCTGGGATCTCTCACTGCCCAGGATCAAGTCCTCGTCAAAGACGTGCAGGAGCTGGGTCTCCTTCCCCTGCTGTGTGCCACAAAGGGCCAAACCAATGGCCATGCAGAGGTCAGACTGTGCTGTCACACCCACATACAGCAGCAGCAGTACAACACTGATAGTATACTTACAAAGTCAGTGATAGCATCCAGCTCGATGATACATCCAGGTTTTGCAGTGGATTGCTGGCTAATGACGTTGAATAGTTCCCCTACATATTTCTGTAAGGAAAATTACAACAACCGTATTCAATACCGTGTATATTAAGATGCACATTCTGCTGTACGCGCACACGTTTTCCCAATGTCTTCCATATATTATTTTTTATTATAATTAAAAAGGCATAAACTATATGATCTCTTGTATCACTGCTGTAAGGGTCCAAATGGAAACACAGAGAAAGTAATTTCGTTCCATTTACAATGTGAGGAGGCACAGCCAGTTGTGTACTTACCGATATGTCCGGACTGGACAGTTCACTGAGGAGTTTCTTAGCTTCTATTACAGCCTGGTAGAGCCTCAGTGACTGGCCGTCACTAGCTACAAAGCAAGCACTGGGCGAGTTACAGGACACACCTTGAGAGAGACAAAACACACTTCATGTGACTCTGTGAGAACGCCGAGAACTGAAGGAGCAAATACAGGGCACAGAACAGTCCATGTGACAAACAGGGGAATGATAAACAAGTTCAATTTCCAGTTCTTTACTGCCACAATAAAAAACATTTACACTGCCCTAGTTTATTTATTAAAAGGGATTTTGTTTGGAGGATCTGGAGTTTGACGGATTTCATAAAACTTACAAATAAAACAGTTCAAACAGTTTTATAAGAGAGAGAGTTCTCCAGAAGAACACAGTTTCTTCCCACTGTCCCCTGGCAATACCACTGAACCCAAACTATCTTCAACACTGCTAGAAGGGATGCCATATAGCGATCAGTCACAAAATGTATGTCAAGAATTGATGTTGTATTCACAGGGAAACAAACATTACTATTCCCCATGAAGCAGGAGAGAATCGGAACCGGGGCATCTGCTAATCCCCAAGCTCCAGCACATGTTCCTCACCTAAGCAGTTGCTAGGGATGAACGTGGGCAGCCAGGCGACGTTGGAGAAGGCTGACGAATGCAGGGAGTTGATCCTGGCAAGCTCCGACACCCCCCCGGAGAAGGAGAGCGGCCCCACGGGGTCCACCCTCCACAGGATCAGCTCGCTGTAGATGGCGCTGGGGTCCTGGGAGACGACGCCCAGGGACGCCCGGCTCGGCCGC
Organism: Forbesichthys agassizii; assembly: GCA_026546735.1. Classification (NCBI taxonomy): domain Eukaryota; kingdom Metazoa; phylum Chordata; class Actinopteri; order Percopsiformes; family Amblyopsidae; genus Forbesichthys; species Forbesichthys agassizii. The sequence goes on along the minus strand of JAODLL010004671.1, from coordinate 20,191 downwards.
GGCCCGGCGCACGAGCGGGTGGAGGCGCGCGGGGACTCGGGCGGGGCCAGGATGCTGTCCACGTCGGGCGTGCGCAGGGCGTTGTGGTGCGACGTGGTGAGCAGCAGGGGCAGCAGAGAGTGGCACGCCAGGTCGTTGAGGTGGAAGCGGTGGCCGCAGTAGCGGGACTTGTGCGACACACTCAGCACCGCGGAGAAGGCCGAGTCCTCGGCGAAGCTCACCGCCCACTGGTTGAGGGAGCCGTCGGCATGCGCGGACACCATGAGCACGTTGGGGGTGAAGATGCTCAGCCGCAGGCCGCTGCTGGGCGGGGCTTTGCCCTGGCCCCCGTAGCTGATGAGGGCCGAGGTGGACGGGGGACCCCCGGGGGGCCGCTGGCGGTCCTGCTGCACGGCGAGGGCCACGTTCCTGTTGCAGGCGTACATCACCACGCTGCGGCTCAGGGAGTTGGCGTCGCTGGTCGGGAATGCCACCGGGATGCGGGACACAAAGGACACCTGGCAACGGTAGGGGACAAACACGAGCACAGGTCGCTCATGTTACGTCTTAGTGACGACATGGCCACGCAGAGCCAGCCTTTACTAAAGGTGCGTGCACACGGCCCAGACAAATGGCGACCAACAAGTGTTGATCAGTGTGTGCAGTCAGTCAGTGTTAGTCAGTTGGAGTTTTTACAGTTTGACATGTCCAGTCGGGTTGGGTGGGCTCGTGGATGTTGTTTTCCAACAAACCGCAACATACTGAGTGTGTTCCCTTGACAACTAGCCATGAAAAATGCACACAATGTATATTAAAAGGTGAGCCTAGGAAATGTAACTGTCCATTAGTCTACTCACTTCACTTCGCAGTCGTAATTTTACATTTCAAATAGCTGTTTTCTAAACAGGTCTGTGAATAAAGCCGAGTTGTGCAAAGTGAAACCCCAACTAGCAAGGTGTTCTCCAAGCACGATAGCAGCTCAATTTGAGATTAAGATATTACACATTATTCATGTCACATTATTCAAGGTCTGAGTTGTCCTGTCAGTTATAGTCTGGGCAATGTGGACAGGCAGTTGGTTGTCCGAACATGCCAAAGACTGCAACCAATTACTGCCAACGTTAGTACATTGGGGTCAGCTGGCAGTCTGGGCAGTGTGCAGGCACCTTGGCTTTACGTAACGTCTGAGACACAGCGCTGGCTAACTGTGTCAAGACCCTCCCACTTGACAGAAGAGGTATTTTCATTGACATGCACAACAACCAATTACCTAACTCCATGACCAAATCAAAGGTTAAACTTCTAGTGAAGAATTTGTTGGGAAACTTAACTACATGAGTCTGGCTGTTTGCAATTCTTAACTAGGCTATAGTTAAATAACCATAGAATAAATATCCACAGAACACTGCGATTCTATCAGCCGCACTGCCCGACTGAATGCTACATTATAAAAAGAGTACATCATCATTAGACCACAGATTAAAAATATTTTTCAAAAAATTGCTCAAGTCACACTTGATTAGAATATAATTATGACTGAATGGGAGGCCATTTACAATAGTAGCTGGACAAACGCAGCTGTCAAAATAATTCACAGCCCGACTGTGATGAATGTTAATTAATGCACACTGCCATTTATATAACAGAAAAAATAACCTATCTATCGTACAACAAACAAAACACCAGTTCTAACAGTATACCACATACAATAACACATCGATCTGAATCCCATGGGTTTGGCATCTGTGTTGCTCTCTACCCATTTTACCGTCAATAAACCTGTTTCACTCAGTCCACCGCATGGGTTCTCCTTCGGTCAGACAACGTAACACCAACCTGTGCCTGCCTGAACATGCCCGGCTGGTATTCGTCCAGCCAGTCAACGTGCCAGACCAGCAGAGAGCCGTCCATGGGGTGGATGCTGAACAGCATGTCAGCCGCTCTGTTCCACTCCTCCAGCAACGCCTCCACCTTGTGCTCCACCGCCGCCGTGGGGAGGTCCACCGGCACTGCCTCGGGTCCCCGGGGGTCAGTGCATTGTGGCCCGGACTTGGGTTCTTCTTCCAACATATCGTCTTCATCATCATCATCACCGCCGCAGACGTCTGGCTCTGAGGAACAAGAAGATTGTAGAATTAAACAGAAAGAGTAGAAAGTTCTGCTGGCTAAAATAAGTTAGAAGCCAAATAGTAGCTTAAATCGATATAAAAAATTATACCACTGTCCTTAAAATGTATAGTAAGTTATTCTCTAGTTAAATTCAAACTCAAGTCACGACAAAAACCTCCCCCATCAATGCCACAAAATGTGTATTACCTTACAACTGCTTACTATAAATAAACGATAAAGCTTAATAAGCCCACATACACTTTCAGATTGCTAAGCTCTTAAAGAAAATAATTGCTGCTTCAGTAATGGTACATGCTTTATGACATCAAAGAAAGAAACAAACATCTGTTTATCTGGGCTTTATTCATTCAGCGGATTTCCACACCTTGTTGGGTAGGTTCATTCTGTTGCTCCAGGCTGCCCCGGAGCTGCTGCAGAAAGACCTCCATGGCCAGAGTGAGGTGGAGCTCTTTGTTGTTGAGCCAGTGGACAGTAAACGGACCACCCGGCTCCTCATCATCCGCTGAACACAGTGATGAGATTGAGGGAAGTAGGGGGATATCTGGGATGAAAGGGAACAACAACAACTTTCAACTGCAATATATGTTATATGTTGAAAAGATGGGCAGTGAATAGATTACATTCTATAAATCTTTAAAGAAAATGTTACTGAATATTTAAGTCTTACGTGTAGAACGTTTTTCTACAGTTTTAAGAAACTGTTTGTATACTTGTTATATCAAATTATAAGATCAAGCAACAGTCATGCATATTTATTTTTCCCTAAAATAGTCCAAGCTGGAAGCAAATGATGTGAACCACAGACTGTACAGGCTCATTAGCCCCCCAGAGTTGGTCCTAGAACAGAGGCTACAAACAACCTTTAACAATATTATTTGTATTATGGAGGAATGACTTTTGTTCTAAACAAAATGAATGTTGGTCTCTAACCTGTGGCAGGGTTAATGCTGGCAGCGATGTGGAAGTGGCAGAGAGCATTGGCAAGAGGTGCTTTGCTGCTGTTGGACCGATGGCTGCAGTGTTGGTTTTTATGGTGAGGCAGGCTGCCGGTCACAGAGGGCTGGCCCAAACCTCGAAGAGTCGACGAACGCTGCGATTCCTGCAGGTTCAACTGCAACATAATAAAGATCCCAGTAAACCAACTCATCAGCCACAGCTCAAGAGTTAGGATAACTTATACCATTCACAGGAGCCTTTTTTTGTGCCTTAACCCCTCAACAGACAACACAGAATACAAATGTATTCATACATTTGACATGTAAATGTGTCCATTGTGTTTAACCCAACCAATCCATAGACACACCAAGCACAGGTAGGAGAGGCTGCTGTTTTGGGATTAAGCTCAAGGGCACAGTTTGGATGAAACATAATTAGTTTACTGTGTATGTATGAGGGGAGAGACTAAAATTGATCTAAAAATAAATGTCTGGTTTCTTAGTAGAAAATTGTTGAACAGCATGTGATTAAATTTAACTGATTCAATGCAGCTTCTTTGTTATTTGGTAATGACAGAACAATTGCGTCTAAAACCTTTTAACATGTCCCCTCAAAACACCTGCACAAAACCAGTATGCCATACACAATTTTACCATGCATGTACTCAAACATGCACAGCAAATGTAAAGAATTCATCTGAATTAATCAACCTCGTGTGAAACCAAAAGCTAGGCATAGGCCAGTATACTGCTAATAGAAGTAAATTCCTGTTTGAAATGCCACATCAAGACTCCCCTAGAGGTGTCTAAACAGTGCCATGACTTACGGACATGGGACTTCATTAGTTCAATAAATCTGGAAGAAATAATGTAGTGTTTATTCAGCCTAAAGCATCAAAAGAAATGTGTTCCATAACTGTTATTCTCTATGTATTGCCCATCTAGTCACTCTGGGAGGAGAACAACATTAACACAGAGTTGAAACAAGAATTCCACACATGTACTCTAACAGACTTTCCTCAGGGCACAGCGAAGTCATTTGCATATACCGTTTTCCCCCAGTAATTTAATCTGCCCTGATTTTGTAATTGCCAGTAAAATCCATAACAATGTAAATTGACATATTCAACTGAAATTAAGTATTGTGTTATAGGCACAACAAAGGCACAACTATTTAAAATGACAAGTGAAGAAGACATATCATTAACAGTAGTAATTCACTGATAAACATAACGTGTAGCAGATTATAGAAACAAGGACCGTTTTCCCTTTATAGCCACATCTAAACAAGCCATCTTCATGTCGGATAGGCAATTGTGTGCTGTGTGATTGTTTACCATATGGCCAGGTCGGATTGTTTTATATGACTTGGGAAGTTCTGAATTTCCAGAGTTGAGAAGAAAATAACAATAATAATAATAATAATAATAATAATAAGACTATTTCGAGCAACATATACAATATTTTGGCCATATCACCCACCCATAACCACTATGAATATTGTCAACCTGGGTGTCATGAGGCCTAATTATACCTTGAAGGATACATTCACAAAAGCAATCAACTAAAACCATAAAGCAGGCTATTAAATGTGTTGTATCTCATATATCTCATAACTACTGGCCTTAGAATACAGGGGATCTTATTTAAACAGTAGGATGATTTAGACCAGATCCAGATCAACGCTATAACCAGACAAAAGAACCGACTAACAGCAACAATCATTACAGGGACTTAAGTGAAGCATAAAGCCCACCTGCAAAAATAGTCTTCCCTGGTCTTTTCCATTAGAGGGGATTTTCCTCCCGGGCCCAGAGGATATGAGTGGATCTTTGTGCTGGCCACTGGTGTGGCTGTTATGGTGACCAGATGAGAGGCCGTCACCAGGCAACAGCGTCTCTGCCCAGAGACGACACACGCTGTCCTTACAGCACGTCAGCAACACATTACACACTGAACCTCTGTTGGAAGAGAACGAGAGAGTAGTGGGAGGTGAAAGGTCACCTCCCACTACTCGTGAAGCATGGAGTAGCCTTAGAAGAAGGGGCTATGCAATTACAGTGGATGGAAAAACAGACCGCTTCATATTATGCAGATCACACTATTACTGCAATCATTTTCGTAATTTGGAGTTTGTCCATATTTTGCACAGATTACAATATATTAGTCTTGTTGGCTTTTTACTGGCGAAGCTTTTATTGCACTCAACAATAACAGAAGTGTAGTTTTTGTCGACTTTTCAACTCAACCGCTGTCTCTCCTTTGCTGAGCTGTGTGTGTTTGTGTATGTGTGCGTGTGCCTATGTGTGGCGTAAATCCCATGGTGAATCACAGAGCAGAGACTATCATCATGCAGTATTCTCATGATCAGAGAAAAGATTTATATTTTGCACCATGCATTGGCGCTACAGCTGCACAGTAAACAAATGCGCTAGCTAGGCTACTTGGTAAAAAACACATGGGCATCACATTCGGGACATAACCACAGAGCCCAGGATGTAGCCTACCACAACAGTGAAAATGTTCAGTTACATTCTCTACTTTTGTATCTTGTTTATATGTCTGGCATGTTCCTCGAATATCTTTGACATTTTATAGAAACAGGTTTCTCAACACTATGATCGCCGCGGTTGCGTTATGCAGTTTTTATGATTGCGTTAGTAAGGCCATCATAATTACAGCAAAACGCTGTAGAGATTATATTTAGTGTAACAGATAACAGCCAGATAACAGTGTAACAGATACTACTGAGCTTTGCTGTCATTTACAGTCGTTCCTAGCATTATCGGGATATCAAATCATCTATATCGACATATGTGATTTTGGTCATATCGCACAGGCCTACTTAGACGTCAGACAAAGTCACCAGGTTATTACATTTTATACCAGCCTTCTATAAAGTGCACGACAGTATAGGAGTGACAGTATAGGTCATCTAACATGGTCCACTCAGGTCTAAAGTACAACTGTAGGCTGAACACTGTATTCCCTTACTGCTTAAATTAAATGCTCATGGTGATTCCAGTTTAAATGACCAAATTGCATTGTCAAATAAACTTTGCCCAGGCTAAAACCGGTTTGTACAGGTAATTGTGTAACATTATCCTTTAGAGTCAGAGGACAAAATGGGTTCAGATAAGTAAATTAACAATGGAGCAAAACTGCATCACTGTGCATGAGGCACATATTTTGCATATATTTTTAATAAAACCTTTTAAATTTCCATTCCAACCAGAACATGTTAGAATTATCTTTCAGCCACTACTGTGCTTTTGGCAACAGCAGCAGGAAACAAAACTTTCAGCACCAATAAAAGGTATTCATTCATCAGGGTTTAAAAGCATGGATTTGCATCCTATGGTGAGCATAGAAAAAATGCACATACAAAGTTAAGGCTTATACAAATGTTTTACAGCTATGCACCAAGCTTCTGAAATCATATCATATACATTATGATATTACTGACCATAAAGCTGCTGATAAAGTTATATTGGTTGCCTAGATACGGGTGGCAGCTACATTAGCCTGATTACTGTAGTATGGAATGGTTTGCTTTTAGGTTCAAGCACTGAACCCACCGTGGCATGTACTTGCTGGTTTTTCTCCAAGAGAAGCCGGTCACTGAGCGGGGATGTGCTAGGTAGATAAAAGAGAAGGCTAGCTTTCCCACGCTACTGCTTGGCTCTGGAGGTGTGAAGAAGCTGGAGACACCAGACTGCCACTTACTAGTGTTGTACCACACCTTCACAAGGCAGTCGTTCTGAAGAAACAAGGTAAACACAGGTGTGAGTACAGAAAGAAAACAATCGTGGTATTATTATTAGATTCGTTGGAAAGAACCTTTATTTTGTTATATGCCTTGCTTAAACATTATTAACCAAGACTACATCTTTGCACGTGACAAGACAGGGATTTCCCTATGGCATTTCCTTGTTGTTCAGGCAGCAAAATATAAATAGCCTACTATTTTCTATCAGCAGTGGCAGTGTTTCCTGTGATAAATGTTGGTTTAACTAAGAGATTCGCTGGAAAGAAACATTTCATATGCTTATTTCTAAAAGTTTCCACTCTATTTGTGTTCTATTTGAGAGCGCAACCAAGACACGGCACTTCCGTAAAGTGGGATTTCGCATTCGCAGTCAACGCGCACAGGTGTGTGAGGCCGACAGACCAGCGCAGAAGCATAATATTCTCATGACGGTAAATAAAATGAGAGAGTCATTCATTGTTGTTGTGGTCTGTATGTTCACAAACACAGCAGTTTCATATCATAGCTAACATACCGGTCCAGCAGTAGCAAAGAATTCTCCATCAAGAGAGAACTTCATTAGATTGACTGGAGAGGCAGTTCTACACAAAGAAAACAAATACAACAAGTATCAGTATTTTAAAAAGTAGGAAAAAAATTGCCTGATAAAACATACTGTTTTTGTTTTTACACATACATATGTGAACTGCTCCAAACAGCATTATATCCATTCCAAGATAACAAGCATTTACACAACAGGCTTAATCAATGTGTTCACAGGGTTTGACCACTTTCTTACTTGCTGTGCCAGATGCACCTCCAGGCAGAACCAGTGCTGCCGATAGTAATTCCCATGTGACCTTCGCCCCACTTGTCCTCTTCTTCATCCCCATTACTGTTGGACCACAGCTGGAGGCTATGAGAGCCCGTAAGAAGATTGCTCCCTGGACAAATATAAAATATATACTGTATATGTATAGTATGTTATAACTAACCATTAGTATTTTAAATCATGTTTCAGATTTAATTAGCACCTAACATGTCAACTGATATAGTATATATTAGTTTACTGTAGGAGGTTTGTCTTTGGTGTACCTGTGGGGTGCCAGGCCAGGTTGCGGACTACAGACTGCAGAGCAAACTGAGCACTCTTTTGCCACTGATAGTTAAGCTTCTGTAAACAAAAACAAAAAAACAACACGTTTTCTAGGACAGCGCAAACATGTGTCACTAGATGGAGAGAAACTTAAAAGTTGGTTACTCACTGCCGATGTTCCATTTGTTGGATCTGGGAGCTGCACAGGCGCAAAGACACACACAATGCTGCCGTAAGAAGCTGCAACCTACAGCAGCAAAGTGGACAGAACAGAGAACAGAAAAGATGAAACCACTGGCCACTGTCTGCCACATCAGCTTTATTTTTTCCCCATTGTTCACAAATGGAAAAAGGTTTTGCAGAACAATTGCTAGCATTAAAGCACTGTGTATACATTATGTTACAATTGATGTTGTTTAATTATCAGGCAACATACACTGCACAGCCTAACCCCTGAAGGTGTCTCAGAAAATGTGTCAGCGTCTGGGCATTCTGAACGTCAACCAAAAATAACCTTGGCCAATGACAAGCCTTGTGTAATCATCATCGTCTCTGTGACAGGATGCACTGGTCCCATTAACACATTAGCTGGAGCAGCACACAGAGCATTTATGATGAGAATACAAAATACAACTCTAATAAGGCCTGGGACCTTGAATTATACAGATTGTGTATCATATAATGTAGTGTGGATTATATGACAACTGGCAGAGACTTAAATGTCAGAATAAGTGAGTCATACATACTAGAAATTTTCATTTTATTAACTACACTAAACAGACACTATGGCTCAGGGCACCATCACACCTATGCATATGCTATGCATAGATTCAGTTTGAACCCAGAACAATTCCAAATATATTAAATATAATGCAGTATGGATGATCAAACACATAATGCTTTAAGCATAAGACTATTTCATATTTTTCAACACCCAAGCATGACATAGCCTACTCTTCTGTCTTTTTTTCTTTAGGGGAAGTGAAAGCTGTGTGGATGGGGTACACAATGTGAGCATTCAAATATCCACCACAGGACGACTCCACTGTCAAGCTGATCTTTTTTGTTTTTTTAAAGGAGTCTTCTAATAATATATTTTTTTTTAATATATACAACCTGTATATATAATTATTATTACGCCGATATCACCCGACTCAGTTGACACTGTGCTATTGTTGCTGAGGGCCAATCACATTGCAATTTCTTTTTTATGTAGCTCAATTTAATTATTAAGTTACTTTACTTAACTATAAGTTGTCCCAACATGATATTCTTAAATTCTATGACAATGACCAAATTGGACTAACAAGCCTATATGTCTTATAATAAAGACATTATCATGTACATATATTCATACTTTTAAATAAAAAATAAAAATAGAATGACATTACAAGAATTCAGATTTACCAAGAAAACCAACAGGGCAAGTTTGACCAGATAGTAAGGTTCTCTAGTCAAACTCAAACATGTTTTCCTTCATACTAGTTTGTTTATCTAATGTCAAGGCTTTAACTACAAACAGTTTACATTTGCATTTATAATAGAACTAATGGTCTACATTTCAGTAACATGTTGTCAATTGCTGCATTCATATGGACTTATCTCGGGAACACGGTAAACACGACCCCATTAAAAACACAACCCAAATTAAAATTTGAGTCATTGTATCGGTGAATGACTGCTGGGGATTATATGTCTGTTTGTACAATTTGAATACACATGACATTTGTTGTTGTCAGTAAACACATTTACTGAACGGGCAGGCTGTCACCTTGGAGGAGACAGACCAGAGCTTCTGGTTCTTACCTGTCCACCCTGTAGGGAGCAATCCACACAGCCAACCTGGATGTTGCCATGTTTGGCTCCTGGAATGATCTGCAGGCGCTCAAAGTCACTGCCTAAAATGACCACGTCGCAACCAGATGCATAAGCCTGTCACATGAGACAAGAAGGGGAGAAATACACGTGAAAAGGACATTCAAAATTAGGTAATTCAGCAGAAGCCTTTATCCAAAGCAATTTACATGTATTAAGGAGCAGGTACTGTAGGTAGCAACTAAGAAACATATCCTGCCCCTGTACACAAATCTGCATGAGGGACCTCTTACTGTAAACAGGACTTACGAATGTCCTTCTGCTAGTGACGTAGAATAAAACATGCTATCATGTAATAACTAGGGATCATGAGGAAAATCATTTTATATAAATTTGGTGTGAGCAGTTCTCAGGAGTCGACTTTACATTTTTCTTTTATCCCTCTACCAAAATATGCCATTTGCCTCTTTCACAATCAAACAGAACAGAACCAAATAATGGTTAAACAAAACAAAGGACGCGTGTCAGATTCACATAGTCACTGATGCAGTACTCATTCACACACAAGCAGACATCATCAAACAACTGTGCTCCAGCAGAGTCCAGTAGGCCACAACGCTGTTCCTTGAGTGATTAGAGGAAATAAATAGCTCCTTAGCAATACGAGCATGCACTTACTGTAAAAACGCTCCACAGTACCAAGGAAAAAGCGGATGAAAAAATCCTACTACAAGTGTGCAGTGTTGTGGCAGTGTAACAGTGCACCGGTGACCAGCAGGTCAACAAAAACACATCTGTATTGATTAATGGCAGTGGCTTTATGCTGTGTCAGAGTGAGTGGCTCTGGCTAAGGTTTAAGTCTCTATTTAGACCAAGGAGGCCAGTGTTACAAATAAATACAAAATGTGATATGGCATAGCTCCACAGCTTGGCATCTCTTACCGTGAATGGCACATTGTTGATGCTCCCTACAGAGAAACAATTGTCCCCTGGATTGACCGCCCCGGTGAGCACCTGGTGGAGATTCATGCTTGCTGTTTATAGTTGGGTTCTGTTATCTATGTCCTTCCTCAAAACCTTCTCCTGGTCCAGATGATGGGAAACCAGTGTAACAATGTGGTCATCTTTCAGTTTTGTAGCCTCCTTTAAAAAATGATTACAGGGAGATAAACACACAAATAAAATACACAAATGTAATCACAGGATACACTAGAATCGTTTCTAATAATTTTTTTTTTATCATTTGTATGCTGTGATTTTTTAAAATAGGAAAATGCCAATGCTTAGCATGTTTTAACTTGTGTATCAACGTTTTAACCCCCAGCTCTTAGCATAACCACAATAAAAAAAAAAGAAATGCTAAAAAGAAGGCAAGGAGCTAAGAAAACAGGTACGGTAATCTGCAATTGGACAAATTGTATAAATATTTCAATTCTGTTGTTAAATTGTGTCGGTCTACAATTAACACGAGTTACTTACTGGTTGTTACAATATGATATAGTTTAATAATATATAGCCTATTAATTTTAAGATGCATGTGGGACATTTAAGAAAATCCAAAATAACAATGTTAATGGTTGAATGGTTCAATTCGAGAAGGCTCGTATTTGCTGGTATACACTGGTGCCTATGTACCTGTGTTATGCAGCATCAGCATTCAATAATGCTTATACGCCACAAATACATACATGTAAATAAGCCACTCTGCTGTAGAAATGTAGTCTATGTTACACAATGTATAACTGAACAAAATAGATAAGAAGCTAAATTGTTAAACGAAAGATAATCTGTTCAGTTCCGTATAGAAACTCAAACGTTCCACTCACCAGCACAGCAAAGATACAGACAGAAGACATTTCAGACAAAGATGTTATGCAAGGCAAATTATGTCCATAATGTATAATTCCGTTTTAACATATCACGTTTAGCTCACAATCTTGTACACAAGTACACAATATACATACACACACATTAACCAGCAGTGTCAGTTACATGTTACGCACAAACTACTCACCTTGTATTGTTATATAAGAATATTCTGTTGTTGCAACTTTAATGTGATATTTTTTATCCAGCCTAATTAGTGTACCGGTACTGTACAACTAATGTTACTGTGACTCTGTTTAGCAGGCTATTTGTAGCAGGCGGTAGCAATAGCCGCGCTAGCTACTGTATCCTCATAGCATAGCTGACAAAAATGTTTAATGTTAGTTGTGTGTCGTTGTTTTATCCTCTCAAGACAATTTGAAATTAACTCCAATTAAAAGCGTCAAACATAACACTGGCCTAATAGCTTTGCCAAAGTTAAATAGAAGACATCCTGAGAGGAAGCTGTCCTTAATGTTGTGTGTGGATGTGTCACGGTGATGACTGTTTAGGTGTGATGCATTGTGGTCTTTGTAGTTTAGGTATGGAAGCCGAACAGCTAGCTAACAAAAGCATTTGCAGAATAAAATGGCCTATAAAGTATAATATAACATATACAATATAAAAAATAGTAACTACAATATGTCTATGGTCAGAACATAAATATACCAAATAGAAGAAAAAAAACTGACAAGGCTTACAGGCCACATAGAGACAGAGCTTTACAGTACAGGTTAATGTTATTCAGTGCTATAGGCCTACTGTATCCCTTCAAATGCTGCATGCTGACAGAGCATAGAGGATAAAAGACAGACTAGTATCTATATCCATATCCATTGACCCTGCATCAATATTAGGTCACATATTACTGTAACCCCCTGTTACTGTAATAGATTTTGCCATACAGTGTGACAGGGGCCATTTGTCCATTTTACAGATTATGTTAATGTACAGTAGCCTATTCATTAAGGCCTCAGCATAGAGACACCCAAGAGGTGTCTCTTTAGTAGGTTACAATATATTAACAGGCTCTTTGTGATTACCGAGATGTTTTCTACACAACTTTGCATGCACACCTTTTAGCTATACATATTCCAGAATGCTAGTTTTTTTATTCATAGCAGTAAGTAATTCATATTACAATATGTTAATGGATATATTTCTAATTTGTGTTATGTTGCTGTGGATGAATCATAATACAATGTATAGAATATAGTATGCATGCAAGAATCTGTAATATGCTGTATACGTCTTTAACTGCTTTTGTTCTTTTGATATGTCCTTGCATTCTTTCTTTCTTTCTTTCTTTCTTTCTTTTTTTCTGTTGATGTATGTTTGTTTTTGCAACAGTGTGAAAGTATCTAATTAGCCAGAACAGCCACAATATGTCATTGTTCTCCCATACCTGTTCTGCTTGCTAATCCAGTGGAGCATCTACTGCATTATCTGCCTGCCTGTGTCACAGTGTGCCTGCCTGCCTGCCTGCCTGTCCATCTATCTTAACTTCAAAATCACATTAAGTACATTACACTCGCTCATGCCAGTTTATATACTGTATATGTGGAGGCGCTACCTGTTGTGAGCTACAGGGTCAGCAGGATCCTTGTTAATCATGGTACTGTAAGCCTACAGAGATGTCTGACATTCTGCTTGCCCTCTACTGTAATGGGCAAAAATGTATGCAAGTGACGTGAAGGGGAGATAACTTCAAGATCAATTAAAGGGCGTGGATATAACCCAGACAGACAGTCTCTTCATGATTAATTAAAATAGCAGACATGTCACTGAAGTACTAGACATGGCAGGGATGTTCTTTTATTTAGACACAATTATATTAAAGATATATCATAATATGATAAATATTACATCAGTTAGGCATACAGAGTGTATCTATGCACTTTAGATTCACTTGATAACACATTGTGAAATACAGTTAGCTTTGTTTCTGCTGCTATTCATTTGTGCAGCACAAATGTAGCCCACACACACACACACACACACACACACACACACACACACACACACACACTTATCCTTACAAAATTATTTTGTGAAATACCATGAGATAGATTTACCATAGATTTACAATAAAAATCCACACATGCTCTGTATAACCAGTGACATAACCAGTCTAGTAAACATTTAAATATACTTGTTTTAAAATTGTTTTTACAGTATATACTCCTGCTGGTTTCCTGTAACACCAGTTACAATAAGATTATTCATCAAATGTAACTGGTCTTTGTTAGTAAGAAAGAAACAGGTTTGGGTGGAAAAACAACACCAATAAATTAAGAATACTACAACAACTTGTATTAAAAAAACTCTATACAGCTAATGTATACTCCATTTACTATAGTATGAATCACATGAATATGTATAACACACATTCCAGTGACATTTGTCCCATTAGCAAGTTCAAATACACAGACATTTTGTGGACAAAACTTGTCAAGCTACAATTTAAGTCAATATAGACTAAAGGCTGAGAAGGCAGATTTAGCAGTACACATTTTTAAAAATACAATTTAAAAAAAAGCATAACATAACAAACGAAAATATTACAAAATAAAAACATAAAACGTTAAAAATCTACACCGGAAATTTACAGTAAAATGCATTTATTATTGGCATTACTAAACAATGGTTTAGGCCGGATATAAAAGTATAAACAGTGCCATTCAGATAGAAATTAAGGCATATTGTTTTATCGACCAGGTTTATAATTTCTGTAAACAATTCTATATTTTACATTATTGGAAGAAGACCTTTTATTGTATTACAGTAACATCATGTAGTTACACCCATATACTTCCCAATACAACCAGTACTACCAATCTAGACAAGAGGCACTAGAGGGCAGTATTGGCACATGAAACTCTTGGACTTGAAGCCCGCTGAAAACAATAACACCTGAATGTTTCACTGTAGTATTAGGATAATTGCTCAAATGTAAAACCAACCTACAAGGCTGATTCTTTTGAATGTTAAATTCTCTCACCAGGTAACACAATTTGCTGTCCTAAATGTTTCCAAAGGTTCATTCATTTCTCCTAATGCATAATCCATGACTTTTCATTTTCCCCCTGAAATGTGAGTCATGTCTTTGATGTGCTTTGTGGTGTTATTACACTGTGGCTTGACGAGTAATAACGTTGATGTCTTCTCTGAGCTGTAATTACTGGATCTGGAGGTAGGCAATGCCAAAATGGTCTAGAAGTTCCAGTGTGCATCCATGCTTTGATGTTTCAGGGGGTTGGGATTTAAGGCAAGGCAGCTTTTCCACAACATAGAATACCCACAAAGTGCTATGTCTGACAGACAACAACATGAGAACTAAACCATAATGGTGCATAGTGACAAATAAAACAAGTGTTCCTTTGAAGAGAGGAACCATTTAGAGTTTGGTTTCAATTATCACAAAATGAGAAAAGATTTCAGCACAGAGTATTTTACAGTGCTCTTCAAACAATCATTAAACAATACTTTGTAAGCTTTCGTGCATGTGTGGCATCCTACATGTGTGAAACCACACAGAAGGCTTTTGTTTAATGGTTGTATTTAAAAGTTGTATTTCAAACAGTAAAGAAATTGGGTTTCAGCGGGGAGGAAATTTTGTGGGAACTAGATGAGTTCAGAGCTAAGTACGCTGCCTTGCCTTCTCTGGCAAGCTTTCCATGAATGCACTTCCTGTATTTTGAAACTTGCCATAATGTTGTGTCCAAAGTGTCTTTGGCAGTGAACATTGTTAAGTCACCTGAACGTGTGTTCGTGTGTGTGTACTGTAGCCTACTTGCACATGTGTCAGCATATGTACTTTTGTGTATGCAGTGCACACGTGCGTGAACGAGTGCGTCACTGGGGTGGATGAGTCGTCAGTGCCGTCCATCTCTTGGTGTGTTTGTGTTCATCTTCAGCACTGCCTCTAACCGCATAGGTGACTGTGTAACTGAGCAGCATCAATTACAGTTTGAGGAAGAGGGATTAGCTGGCAGGTGGCAGGATATCCTATCGTATTAGCAGCACTGCTGCACCCATTTCCTTCAGTGCTTTCCAGCAGTTTGGGAAGGAAGGGGTCAGTAGGGGTCGAGCAGTCTCCACCCCACTGTCATTATCTCTCCATCACCTGCCATCCTCTCTGCTGACAATAGAACTTTCCCTTCCCATCTCTACACCCATCACTGACATACAGGTTTTTTTCTCGTGGCCCTCTATCTTTTTTTCCCCTGCCTCTCATATGTTCTTTGTTACGAGTTCACCAATTTCTCTCTTTTTCCCGTGTGTCTCCCTTACTGGTTAGCTATTCCTAGTTTCCTCGTCATATGCATATTTCAAGGATCCCCACTATCTTAAACATTTGTTGAGTCTGAGGCTGAGCACAAGAGAAACAGTATTATACGCCCAAACCTAACAAACCGAAGACACTAAATTGACAAGAAACCTCTATGATGTGTCCTGAGTTACAGTAAAGGAGACGAGAACTAGTTGTGTTTAAAAAGCTGTTCGAATGTTTGTCAAAACCTCAGTAGAAATCTAGGGCAAGTGGTAATGCAGTATGGATGCTATGTCACTGGTGTTTCATAACATTGTACTGTATAAATTCAGAAGTGGTTCATTTCTTTTCATAATTATGTACAGTATATGTAAAATGTGTTTTAGCCGAGCTGTTTCTATACCAAATTTACAATTTTTGTTTGCTTCTGAAACATGTTTTAAAATTGACATTGTACATTTATATTAGTATTATAATACTTCATGAAGCTTAGGTTAGCCTAGATTTGCTTTGTTTATGTTTTGTTGAGTTAATTAACAAATGCCTTGGTATCAAT
The DNA here is from genome assembly GCA_026546735.1 of Forbesichthys agassizii. Taxonomy (NCBI): domain Eukaryota; kingdom Metazoa; phylum Chordata; class Actinopteri; order Percopsiformes; family Amblyopsidae; genus Forbesichthys; species Forbesichthys agassizii. Next base: position 3,793 of record JAODLL010004671.1, on the reverse strand, counting down.
CCTCTTGTCTTGAGATGCAGAGGGAAGCAGCTTAATGAGGAGTCGAGAATATTTTTGCATGAGTTACATCAAGATCAGAGAGCAGACATCCCAGACAGATCTATCTTTAACAACACACCTCTGATACTAAATATGTTGGCGAGATGAGAGACAATTCTTGTGGCAATCTGTTCTCTCTCCCACACGGCCTTGTTAAACTTGTTTCATGTACAGTACATACAATGTCCAAATTATATGCGCTACAAATTAGCAAGATGATTAACATTAACCCATGATTTAATCGATTTGCACATAACAACCTGCTAAATGTGGACGGGTTATTTGTACACACAGTATAAGCACACATTTCCTTCAACACTACAATCTATGCAGAGATTCCGCCACTGAGAGGCTATATACAGTACTGTATAGTGGATGATGTTTGTTGCATATCCCTGTAATGGGACTGGTTGGTCCATTATCCACCATGATACTTGGTTATCATTCCTGTTTGATTTATGTGGCTTCTGTCGACCCTCACCCACAGTGACCTACATTCACATTCATCTCATTCCATCAATCATTTAGCAGTCCAAAGCGAGTTTCGTTTGCAATGGAACGCAAAGGGTTTGATCAAAATGCCACTAATTCTGCAGAAGCCAACTCCCCTAAACACAACCCTGTGGCTATAACAGAATATAAATATAAAAAACGTATACTGAATAATTTGTCATAATTTACTCTGAGGTTCATTTAGGGTAATTAGAAATTTTTATTTCAAATTATGGCCCCCAGAAAAAAACTGCTGTCAAGGTCCAAATGCACATATTTTATTTGAGATAAGCTAATATTTTCTCATATACAGTAGGCTACGGCTCTGTACCTCCCCCATCTCTCCCTAACAACCAGAAACCACTGCAGGGCTGAGGTAATTAAATAAAAACATCCCCAGCAGACTCCAAAGAAAGCATGTATGACGCACTAGACAACACAGATTTATTAAATATGTAGCAGCAACATGCGACTGAATGGTCTTAAAACACTGCCCACTTTTATTTGGAAAGTGAAAAATAGAAGTATACTCAGGTAGAGAGAGAGATGCAAGAGGAAAATAGAGATGCTTTGGGTTGAAAAATAGATAAGCGCTATGCTAGCAGAGGCGTAATGACTTATTCAGCACGGTTGTCATTAGATCAGCTGCTTCACAAGGGCCATATCTGGGTCTTCATCCAGGGATGCAAAAGTGGTGTAGAGGGACAATGTGGATTGGCTGTGGTCATACTTAGACTAAGGAGATGAGCGCAAGTTAGTATTTGAGCTAAGGGCTTCAGATGAGACCGGTGGTGTTCTGGTTGAGTCTGGCAGAGACTGTAGAGATGTAGAGACTGGACGAAGGCTGCTCTCGACCTCTGTATACACTCCACACGTGCACAAGTAGATTTACTTATCAGCTTTCCTCTAAGACTTGTGTTGATTAGAACCACTTGAGATGGAGCTGGAGAAGGGGTTGTGGTCGATTGTGTGTACTAGCTATTCAAGGAATGAGGTGATAGAATCAACCCCAAATCCCAAGCGAGCTGACCCACATTTGACACTTTTAGTGACAACATGAGAGGGAATCCAAGTTCCAATGATTCACTGGCAGGTGTTGGGTTTGTTCACTATACATTTCTCAAAAAGCCTCTGGTAGAATATCTTTAAAAGCATGCACTCTGTAACTATAACACTGACGTCAGCAGCTCTCTCTCCCGTTCCTCTCTGCCTCTCAACATTACGTCCATGTGTGGTACAAGGTTTGAGGTAAAAGAAGGCCAGGAACACCACAACACACACGTAGTGCCTCTGAAATCCTAAAACCTGTGCTCTTTAACTGTCACTCCTGGTTAGAGAGCTATCACACAGACATGCTGACTTATTAATGACTTTCATGCAAACCTTGGCCCGTTGAGGAGACTGACGCTATATCAGTCTAGCTCTAGGTACAGAATGAGTTATAAGAAAGTGTGTGTCAGTGTGTGTTTGTCTGAGTGGGTCTGTCTCGCACTAGCCAACTTTTGGTACAGTAGCTAACTCAGACACGCCTTACATCATTTTGTCATTACTGGTTATAACCCAAACCATCCCACCATGCATTCCACTATGATATACAGTAATCAACTAGGATGATGCATATTACTGTAATCACAGCCACGCTCTTATATCACAAGATGGTTTGGTAAGCAGAAACCACGATGGGTTTTAATATTAAGCAGATATCGTGAGGGGAATTATATTACTGTATATCCCAATGATTCATCTTTTTGATGTATCAAACACATATTACGATTCTATTCTGACTGCTGATGCATGGACACACGTGACAGCACACAAACACACACTTACTTTAAGAGAGGTTCAGATATTACAATTATAATAAGATGTAATCTCATAATCTGGGTGGATAAATCAATTTTCATGGCCTTCCACCAGCAGTGCTACAGGAAAATGCAGTTCATGGAGACCAATTAAAATGGTGTGAAAGTGCAGCTTGTTAGCGAGATGTGCTAAAGGATGTAAATTCTCTTCAGTTGACGCCGAATGAATCTTCTCTCCTGTTGAGAGGAAAAGACTGTTCCCTACTAATCAATATTACAGTGTGCACTACCAATATTGTGTGTGTGTGTGTGTGTGTGTGTGTTATTTTGTATATGCACAGTGTGTTACTTCATATGTACTGCATAACTAGGGAATTCAATTGTCACTTCTCGCAGGGTTTGTTATGACAAGTTCCCCCACCACATGCAACACACACTGTGCTTGCATGTCCTTTTCACCTCCATCGGCGTGAGCTAAGGTTTTAAGATCGGCATTGTTGTTGCTCACAAACAATAATCATATTAATTAACCTTTTATTTATATATTTTGTGCAGGATGATATTTTCTCATCTCGGAACATCTGGAAATTGCTCTGCCCCTGCAGACAGTTTTTTACAGTAATGCACTAAATGATCATTATGAACCGAGTTTTAGTAACATGTCATGTGCCAAACTCTGAATACGTTGAATCAAAATGGGAGTCTTGCTCTGCTGAGTCCTAGGCAAGTTTCTGTTTCTGCAAGTTGGAGCACACAAACTGATGCAAAACCAAAGTTTATATTTGCTTTCATTGACCAGTGAGTGATGTGTTTTTGTTAACTTCAATAAGTAACATTTATCTAACCAGTTAGATTTTGTTTCAACAATTTGCCTTTAGCTTTTCTTTAACATTTTGTGCTATTTGTATTGTCAAGTGACAGCCTCACCTATTTTCACAGCCTACAGGCATACCTATAAGCTCCTAACAAACACAATGTTATGTGCTCTGAATTGATTGTAGCGCTAGCTCTGGCAACAGACGTCTGCGAGCCACCAGCCATCAGCTGGCAGTTAGCCGCCACTCAGCTGATCACTACACCCAGCTGACTCAACCTATTCATTGGCCCCTGTAGCAGGCAGTAGCTTCGTTTTAAACAAGCTAGGTCCCCTGTTATGGTGTGGAGGCGGTAAGGACCCAAACGCACAACGACAGCGTTGACTCGTCAGAAGTTTCATCCGCAAAACACAAGGAACAGACAGACAAGACCACATACACCGAACACAAGTTAACGATCCCACCAACATGAGAAAAAAAGAAAACACACAAAGACTAAATATCAATCAATCAATCAATCAATCAATCTTTATTTATATAGCACTTTTCATACAAATTCATGTAACATAAAGTGCTTCACACTACGTCATTAAAAACAATTCAAAATGAGTTAAAACAATACAATATACAAAAAATAAAGTACCA